>JAECUM010042321.1:0-25583 GCA_016617855.1 Megalonaias nervosa
ATATATATATATATATATATATATATATATATATATATATATATATAAAGACAGACAAACAGAGCATTTTAAAGTTGTAGGGTACCAAGTATGATTCAAAATTCAAACATCACAAAAGCTGAGTCTATGACATGGCACATTTTCAGAAAATAACTGACCTAATATAGATAATGTCAGATAATTTTTAGTAAAACAAATATTTTAAGTTTATAGCAAACAAAGATATGGTGATTATGCTCTAGCTATGAGATACCGTCGTCTGAAGTGTTTTATTGCTTTTGCGTCATAAATGTCGACTGATTATTGCTGAAGCATAGTCTCCGTACTTCAAGGTTATAAGTAATTCTAGTAACGTCTGAAATCCTTTAACGTCCAAAATTAATAATATATAGCTTTGCACGTAATACATTTAGTGTCGTTACTTTCTTTTCATATTGTACAGAAAGTTTGGATACATTTGATTTCGTTAGATCAAGAATTTCGGATTTTTCGAGACATACTTTACTTTGTTATGGGTATTTTGAGAATGTATATTCTACAAGGTCGTCGAGAAACATATAAATACGCGCAACAAAGGAACATCAGTGGGGTTTATTGTTATCCAGTTAATGAATGTCATTAGGTGTATCTAATGACAGACGTGCATTAAACTGGAAGTTAAACTTCGCTTGAAGCAAAATTAAGTTGTTCACTGAATATAAATTAAAGCTTATAGATAATTATTATTTGCTATAAATATTTATAACGTCAAAGCCTCTAATTACTGCAGCCCATGTCAGATTAATTCGAAATTCTTATCTGGATAGGCGTAAATCATCTTTTGTTCATGCTCACTGCGGAAATAATGAAACTGCTATCAAATAGAATTTTAGTTTATTTTCTTTAGATATTGTATTAATTTTCCAGGTTTAATAGTACCCTATTCTGCTATGGGTACTTCTGACACCTATTTTTGCAAATCACCCATTACATTTTCTAAAACAGTTTAATTGAAAAAGTCGTCTGTCACAGAAAAATTAATAGCGTTCCATTTCAATAAAATCAGATGTCGGTTTACCCTGTTCTCGGAATGACAAATGGGAATTAGGGGAATGATTCCAATGACTATTTAGAAACCTGCGATCCATTATATTAACTATTAGTCTAACCTTTCATTATATTTCCTCACTTCCTAGCGCACGTGTTTAGCATCCACGTGCTGTTATGGCAGTCGATGCCGCATATTATGTCATTAAATCATTAGAAAGAAATAACAAGTTTCTTTTCATAATGAACTTTAATTTACTTTCTGTACCTTGCGCATAATTGTTTGATACCGAACGGCACATCAAAACACACAAATACTTTATCGCTCCGAGGATATGAGCAAGAAGTTCAAGTTCAAAACCACGAAATCAGACATGGTACAAGAAACGTCGCTTGCTTACTGAGAAAACAAACTGAACTATTTTGTGTTTTCAGATTTTGAGCATGGGCTTGCGTTTCACGTTAAAATGTTTCGAAAATTCGGGGTCATGTATCGGTAGTATTGTAACTCGTAAGCTTCTTATCGTTAGTCATGAACGCTAATTGCTGTGCTACCACGACTCTCAAGCTTTCATATAATAAATGAAACAGGAATGTAGGATTTGGACGCGTGGTGATAACATTTGTTTTTCAAATAAACACTGTCCAAAGTGGAGATATTCCACTGGACTGACGAGGTAATGAATGGTCAGTATTTGTCCGAGTCGCCTTAGGACCACTAAGTCTGCAAAATAGTGCATGATCTTTTAGAAAACTGCATTTTAATGACATATTCCTTATGTTATAGGCACTACTGCAATAATGATATTTGTAGTATTCGGTTTCAAGAATAAATAAAACAATAATAAATAAATGAAGAAAGAAAGAAAGAGAGAAGTTTGAGTCTATTAGTTCATATCTGGACTTCCACAGCAATGTTATCTTAATAAATAAAACACTTTTAGTATTTTCTTATCAAAAATATATTATAATATTGACAGTAACATTTTAGGCATGATTATACCGCTCAAATTAAAATTAAATGAGCCACATATCCTGGACAGTTTTCAAGATTAAAATCCTTTGAAATATCCAAATTCCATGTTATTCACTATCAACACAATGTGCATAATGTTATTTGAGAAATTTGTAATTACAGCCGGTTTTAAAGAATGCAGAACTATTCAGATCCTTTTGTGTATGACTTCTCGTTTTCATTTATACATCTCTTTGAAAGTATCTTAACATGGCTGTCTTATAACGTTTCTCATTATTTGTCTGCATGCATATGCATCTCTTCGTCAGTATTTTAGACTGTCCTTAACTTCATCGCTTTCTCCATATTTACCTTTCTAACAGAAATGCTCTCTCTCTCTCTCTCATCAGATGCTCTCGTTTCTGTGCTTGCTTTAGTATGGAAAATACAACGTCATAATCCGTCCGAAATATTCTGCTCTTGAACAACGATTAAACTATCAATTGTGTCTCTGAGTCTATGCAGACATATCCTTTATCTACTCATGAATCACATTTCAAGCACGGTACTTTCAGTATTATTGAATCTCACGATCATTTTTGCGCGACATCAAAATTAATATTGATAATCATACTTGAAAAGCTGAACGAATTTTTTCCAATCAACACCAATGAATTTGCATCGATCCACCAGAGAATTAAGTTTATCATACTAAACACCAATTGAAATTTGAATTTCAATTTTGTTTGCAGTCTCTAGCTAGAATAAAACTTGTAGTTATGCGATGTGGGTTTTGTACCATACATTTAATTCTCCCTTTCTGGTTCTTTGTTTATTTAAGCTCTTCTGGGTCTCGCTGAATACCACATTGCATCACAACACGTTTCGAAGATGCCTAGTATAAAATTTCTACAGTCTAGACTTTACCTACCATATAAAGTAAATGCCATATTTCTAAAGCCTAGGAAGATCATGATTACTCTTGCATCTAAAAATTACTGAAAACAATACGAGAAGCAGATCATAAATCAGGGTAAACGTCATTAGTTCTGAGAAAGGATCCGATTCGCAAATTAATGGCAAACTGGTGATCTTGACTTCTCGATGAGCACTTCCACGTTTTGGGTTGATTTTTTTCTTTAATTTATCGACTGATAATATACATAATATATTAGTATACTGATGCCCAGAACGACTAGTATTCTGTAGAAATTCAAAAGTTTAAGCATTTAATTCTTCTGATAGGGCGAATAGGTAACTTCCCTTATTATCTACTCAGCTAGCGACTTTCAAATTTGCGTGAGATGATCCAGCAAATTTTTCACTTTTTTTAATGTTCTTGTAATCCGCGGTGCTAAGTCTACATTTGCACTCTGCATCATCATGGTTGATATATCCTCTCAGAAATGTATGCCGTTACCCTTGGCATAACATGTGCAGGAAATTTGACTCGCATTTCTTAATTATCTGTATACATCAAATCTTTAATAAAAATAAAAATAACGACACAATGACGAAACGGTAAGATTAGGACGATCATTTGGAATGGAAGAAAAGGTACGATACGGTACAAAATGGTACACAGAAGCCAGTGGAACGGTTGCTGTCGATGTATAGTAAGTACATTCAAGTTAACCTCAGTTAAGAATAATCCATTGACTTTGTTGAAGAAGAATTACAGCCTACAAACGAGTTCAATGAGTACATGTGAAGAGGCTCTAGAAAGTTTACAAATCTGCACGGTACTGTAGAAGACGAAACGGAAACGAGGACGGTTAGCAGCCTGTTACGACTCTATTGCATTAAACTAAATAGCAGAACAAAGAATAGTCAACAAGTTTAGTAAAATTTTTGATTCCCTAGAATACAAGAAAAAATTCAACGTATAATGTTGTGAATTAAATCCCAAATAATCATAATTGTTTTGCTACAAGTCCCAAAGGATCAAATGCTGGGAAGAAATTCCAGTTGTGTTTGGAATGAATTGTAATCTTGAATGTTCTGATTTACCAAGGGTCTGTAATGCGTCGATATATACCAAATGTCTTGTTGTGTCACTATGATATAAACTAGATATTGTTTAAATGTATTCATACTAATTCCAAAATAGTGTTTTAGTCCAAACAGTCAATGTGCACTTTGTAATTCAAACAATAATTTAAATAAATGATTCCTCTCAATTAAATCTAAACGTAACAGTCAATGCTTTGGCAGATTGAAATTAAAGGAACGATGAATAATCTTATTTATCTAAAGCTTGACCCCCGTGGCAATACCTTTTACAGAAAAACAATTAATCATCTTAATGGAGTATAAACTTAACTGTAAACAGATTCCTCTCTAGAATTTTTCAAAGCTGGGTCTAGAATCCCAAAGTTTCCCATGCAAATTTGACATGGGGTTGTGCAGTTTCTTTTCTACAATTCCTCATCCTTTGTCGATATGCCACAAGTAGCAACTCATACCCCTTCAAGATGCAGTCTTTAACCAAATCATAATTAGCACTTTGTTGTAACGACAGAGAAGTATGGGCTCTACGAATTTTGCCAATAAGTTCAAGTCCAATGCTCTCTTGGTAATTTCAAGTTTTTAGTAGTGTTTCCAAAGTGAGGGAAGTATTGATCAACTTTGTTTTATTTAAATGTGGATACCACAGTAATATTTCTGTTGACATTAAAACCTGAACTTGTGTATAAAGGGAAAGAGTGCTCTTCCGCCTGTCAGTAATAATTCTGTTAATCAAAATTACCTCTCTCTCTCTCTCTCTCTCTCTCTCTCTCTCTCTCTCTCTCTCTCTCTCTCTCTCTGCATATACCTCTCTTTCCTCTCTCTCTCTCTGAATTTACATTTGCTTTCTTCTCTTCTCATTTGTACTTGCAGCATTCGTGTTCTCTTTCTCTCTCTCAATGAATTTGTATTTCCCTCTCGTCAATTGGTCTCTGCTCTTGTATCTCTCTCTCTCTCTCTCTCTCTCTCTCTCTGCATTTGCCTCTTCTTTTTCCCCTTCTGATTTCCCAATTCTTTCATTTGTTTCTGAAGATGACGTTTTGACAATTCCAATCCCATCTGATTTTTTAACTGTAATTCTTTTAATTCCTATCAAACCAAAAAATCACTTTTACATAAAAAAAGAAAGATATTTCCACCAGGTAATGGACCAAAATATTGTTTTATTTCTTGTTTTACCAAAGATGGTTTTACTTCCGAATTAGAATGTCTAGCAAGCTCAAGCAGGTCGTCCCTTACTCTAAATCTTCATTAGCAGATTTGAAACAAAATGAGTTGACATTGTGGATGCTTGTGGGTTTCACTAAAAATGTCTTCAATATGTAAAATTAAAATCATTGCCCGAGAGAATACAAATTCCGAAACATAGTCAGTTTGAATTTTAATGACAACTTTGAATTTCTCATATATATTTTAAAGCACTTCACATCCTGGACAAACCTGCAGTTTCTGTTGCGACTCTGTGATCTTACCAGGCCCGGCCCTAGGGCAAGGCGAAAGAGGCAACCGCCTTGGGCCCCGCGCTTCTCCGCAATGCAGTTTTCTTGCTTGGGGCCCTGCGCTCATCACTTCCTGCCTTGGAGGCTGCATGCTGCCTTGGACCCCGCACATCCTAGGGCCGGGCCTGGATCTTACATTAAGGAACAGAAAAATGAAAAACCAACAAGTTTTTGTAAACTTCCACAATTACTTTACTTCAGTAGAACACAAAATGAAACTTTAAATGGAAATTATATCCCAAATAATCCTAAAAGTTCTATCACAAGTGCAAAAGTATAGATTTCCGAATGAATTCCAGTGGTGTTTTGAATGATTTCGAATCTTGAATGTGATGATGTACCAATTGTCTTGAATGTTTCAATATACCAATACTTTGATGTATCACAATCATGTAATCCAAAATCTCCTTGAATGAATTCACTATAATTCCAAAGTAATATCTCCGTCCAACTTGTCAATGAGCACTTTATTATTCCAATAAATAAATTAATAAATGATTCTTCTCAAGTTAAATCTAAACACAACAGCAGCTACAGAGGACAGAATAATCTCGTTTATCTCAAATTTATATACATCCCCACTTGACTTTTGTCGCGATAACCTTTTCTGAGAAAAAAAACAACTCAATCAACTTAATGGAAAATTACCAAACACTCTAAAAAGATTCCTTTCTAGAATCGTTTAAGGTCATAATAAATGTTGTGTCTAGAAATGAAACCCAAGCAAACTACCTACTCATAGCTCACTAAGAAAACAAATATGAGAGTATTTAGGTAGACCTAAGAGCAATAAATATGTAAAACAAAATCGAAAGCAGAAATAATAATCTTGTATCCACAACAGCTCGGATTTTCGACCTATACTATATATACTATATGCTTGTCGGTGATATCTTATTGTGAATTTGTTGTACATTAATTGAATAAAAGTGGCAAATTTCTGCTATCAGGACTCTTAGCAGGGATAACAACAGATTTTCAGGGAGTTATGAATCCTAATGTTTTGGCACTTTTCAGTTTAATCTATCCAGAATTTATTTTTATTATTAACTGACACAAATAGGGTTTAATAACATTCGTATGCTGTATTATTTTTTAATTATGTATTAATTAAAAGATCTGGAAGAAAAGCTACGGTTAGACTTTATTTTTGAATATGACGTTTTCCTTTTTGCTTTTATTGATTGATAATATTTCTAAATAGACGCATGATATACAATAGAACTAACTGTTCACAAGGTTAGTCCTATAGTGAATTTATTTATAAGTTTTTGTCATGTTAGCGTCACTGAGTTGTGAGACAGTCGCTTATTAATCGTGTCTGAAATACAACTGGCTCCATTGGAGACCTTTAAAACAGTTATGCAGAAGGACTCTGATAATACCAACATACCTTATTTCCATTATTACGTCATATTTTATTAACACAAAATATTCGATGCAGAAGACATTAGTACATTATATGTATCGAGCCACATTTTCATTCATCATTCGAACCCCTCACTAATGCTCGTCATTGTCCCTACCCAATGGTCGAAACACCAAACTTCAAAGAAACATCAAGACATTTAATTCATTACATTATACCAGTTCGTTCGACTGATGTGTAGAAAAAATGGAAATAACATTTTTATTATATGTCAAAGTGAGATATTGAAATAAATATGTGAGGGAAAACGATATTGCCACGATGGATATATAATTTTTAGAAGAAAAAACCCTCGTGATTAAATATAGTAATATAGTTTTGTAAGTAGAGATTTTTTTTTTCTCGCATCACAATTATGTTTGAAAACGAAGGATAAATCATGCGTTGGTTAATGTTGATTGCAAACTGAAATTAAGTGACAATAGCAAATTGGACACAGCGACTGCAATATTGCCAATACCTCACGCAAAATCACATTTGAATTTAAAAATGAACAAACTGAAGAACGAAAATCATTACAAGTAAACTGACAAACATTAAAATCTTTTGCTTAAATATGTTATGCTCTGCTATGTTTCTAGTTACCTCAATAGCATCAATCCGCACCTGCAATATCTTAGCAAATATTACAATCTCTTCATTTTTGAACGAATTCTTCATTATTTTGAGAAAATAGACACTTTCAAGCTAGATATGTAAAAGCTAAATTTGTAAAACGTCGCTTTCCTAGCATTATTGTAAAATTTATGAACTTTTTTATCGATTTAGTAATGCAACTGTAAATCACACATAAGCACAAAATGGAGAAAATTTCGTGCAGCTCGACGGTTTTTAACATTAACAAATATATGATGAAGAAAAAAATGTACGTTTTGTGAGTAGATGTGCGGAAATATTTCACTCGGGAAGTGGAAACATTTTGCATTGTCACTCCCTGCTTTGCCACTCCTGACAATGCAATGTTTCCGCTTCATTTTGAAATATCCCCGTATATCGACTCACAAACATAGATATCCTCTATGTAGAACAAACACCTATCTTCTTCATTCCAATTCGTCTTAAACTATAATATCATTACTGCACATATAGTTTTGCACTCAAGTGTAATAAAATGAAATATTTTTAAGGTCTTGTATTTAGCAAGTCGGTGTTTTAACATAATAGGGTGACACAACGCTGAAGCATTGTTCCTTATTGCATAGTTTACGTTGATAAAGATTAAAGCAGAAATGGTAAAACGTTTATCATGCGTACCATCATTTACGAAAAAAAAATTCATTCCACTAGTCTCATTGTTGAACAATTTGTATTCTTGTTAAACATATCTTGTGACCTACTTTGTATGGTGAGGACAAGTTTGCTTCTAACATCGAGAATTATATTAAACTAATGTCTGATAGACAAGACACGGTTTTGTGGCGCAGTTTTCGGACTTATCCTTCCGTTTTAAGTATGGGCGTCCTTTTGAGTTCTTACATGACTTTGCAGTAAAACGTACAAGCTTTTCATTCTCATGAAAATTTGAACTAATGGTCAACATAAAATTTTCGACCTAAAGTTCGATATGAAATTCGACCTAATTGTCAATATAGAAATCGAGGCGATACATTACGGTACAAAATAACTTTCTTTCGTGTTAGCATTCGAATTAATTTACAAGGAAAAATGAATTTGTCGGTATATTGATTCGAAACTTCACAGTATTTACTTATATGAGAGCTATACATGAAAAAGAAATACGTTCACAGTTATAAGTTTCCATTGACCCTGACTGCATTCAGTCAAGTTTCAGTCAATGTTGTTTGCTGATTAGATAAATATATTTGAAAAGAATATTTGAGAATTTGACCGTCTTAATTGTCGATAGTATCAAATTTGTAACCACGTGTCTACCAAGGGTACTCAATATTTAAAGTATGAGCCAATGATGTTTTATCCTAAAGTCGGACTTGTTCTTTTGTGCAGGTCTGTCCAATTATTTTGAGATTAACTGCAAAATTGAGTAACATTTCATTTACAATCCCCAAGTTCTCTTATGGATATTTTTTTATGTCGAATTGCCATAATATGGTTGTAAGACATTTAAAAATCATATCCATAACCATGCAAAGTTATACTAAAAGAACCCAGAAAGACCGATTATGTGATATATAGATGAAAGCTTATCTCATTCGACTCGATAACTGTAAGAAAATAATTTCTTTCTGCATGAAGTGATTTGGCTCCAGCTACACTGAGACGGATCTGCACATGATGCAGTTATCATAACAATGCAAAATCAATGAATATTCCTTATCTGACAAAAAAATCCACAATTTACTAGAATTTACTACCACGTTACTTGTGACTCATTATCAACATACAGAATGCTCTCGAAGTCCTTAAGTTTTAAAGTTTACCCATCACTATAATGCATTGCCACTTGAATGTAATGGAATAGAAATGCCGACAACATTCTATACATCAAACAGGAAATCAAATTTGAAAAATCAATGAAATTTTAAATGCAAATTTGGTGGCACGTGAGACATGCAGCCGAGCTTTTCTTGTTAAAATAATTTGTAAGAACGTGTACCTTCGAAAATTCCAAATGGACTTTGACATTATCCAATCTTATCAGGATAAACAATGCCATCAAACATTTCAACGACTTAGCTAGACTATTTCAGATCTAATAAAACGAAGGCATTTAGACCAGTTCTTCCAAGAAGCACAATCATTTGCGCCCAATTATTAAAACAGAGAAGACGATAGAAGTCATTAAAGTCTGACAAGAATATCACATTTAAAACAAGTCGTTTTCTATTCTACCTAATAAAAGAGACTGGCACATTTTGCTACAGTTAGGAAGTAATCTTATTTCCAGGATGATCGCAAGAAGAGATCATCTTTGGTAGCGTCACTCGAAACATATCTCTTGCTGTCACTCTGATAGGAAACCCGTCCATTTAGTGATTAATATCAGTTATAACTACTATGTCTAATAGATTCAAATGTCAAATCTGACGAAATAAGCTGCTGAAGCATGTAATGTAGAATAAGTCTATGAAGGATTGAACATAATGGATTATAAACACCACAACCACCGCGAATCGACATTATCATTGATAACTATTCTTGATTCTTGTTATGTATGGAAGCATCGTCCATCACAATAGGAATCAATGACACCGCATAAGACTTCCATCTGTCATTCTTTATATTATTACGACCTAGCGTAAAATGAAAAACTGATTATTCTCTATACTTTTGTATTGATCCGAAGATATTGATGAACAAACCTGCATGATGACTATTAAGATGAATGTTGACGTAATAAAATCTTACTGATAAAGTAATACACATCAAGGAAATTTATCGTTTTTTCTGATACTATTTTTGCACATAATTTTCCATCGCAGTCCCTGAAGTATATACCGATGCTGTTTGGTTCAGCGATCTGGCATCTACAGTCTTCTATAAGATCCACGGTGCTACAACAAAGTGTAATCCATATGAAATATTTGCATACTTTAACTTTTAATTTCTCTGAATGACGACAACTTACAAAATACAGTTACCAAAGATGACGAGGCAGAAACAGGCAATACTACGTAGAACCAGATCAGTCACCGTACTATACAACACAATATCTGGGTGTGTGCAACTTGGACTCGATTATTAAGCGAGTATATATACCGGTGTTTTGTGTGCGTGTGTGTGTGATTTGGATTTTAACGTAGCTTTAACAATTTTTCAATCATATCGCTACGATGTCTGCAGAGTGGCAGTTCATAGCGACGTCTAGCACTGGGACATCATTCCGCAGACATGCAGCATCATGTCTCACCCAGTCACATTATCCTGACACCAGGTCGACCAATCCTAGCACTAACCTCTGAGCGCAAAGCGAGGCAGGTGCTAGTACAACTTTTAAAGTCTTTGGTTTGACTCGGCCGGGCTTCAAACCCGGGACCTTTCGCATCCAAGGCGGACGCTCTAACCACTTAGGCCACCGTTGCCTTATGTTGGATATGAATTAAGTATTGTATGTGGTGCAGATAAAGTCAGATAACTGACGTAGTCTATTTGTACTTTAGACTTAATTATTACATTGTTCTTGGTGGGGTAAGTTATCGTGTAACCATATCTGGAGAAGTGTAAATATGACTCATAATATAAATAACTTTGCAATTCATGTTTTATGTCTTAGGGTTATTAATGTTTTGGTTTGGTTTTGTGGGTTTAACACCATTTTGCAGTACTTGATAGGTTGGCTATACATTGCAGCCAGAATATTTAGTGGAGAAGGAATTCTGGGAAAAACATTGATGTTTTTCGTACAAAACATGATGTATTGTAGAATTACGAGAAATTTTTCTAAGTTACTTTGCTATGTAACTAAGAAAAACTTTTTTATTTTCATAAATGCCGTGCATATTCATGAATATGCTTTGTGCCCATGAGACTGTAGAAACTCAAAGGCAATAAATTATCATATGCTAGGTAAAAAGCGTAATTTTAAAGGATTTTTTTAAAAATAAGATAGCTTGTTTCATTGATATTTATTTTATGATATTGTTTCTTCGTTTCCTGCAGATTAGTAACCCAACTCCATAAAAGGGAATATTGCTCATCGATCAGACAAACCTGGATTTGTCATGGAGAAATGGATGAAATTAACTCAGAGGTATATTAATTAAAGATAGCCAACTATTTTAATTTTACAACATTTACATTACCTTTTCTAAACCTTAAGTGCTTCAAAAATGTTATCAGTTTATCAATGACCAAATCTTTTAAATTTAGGTCCACTATCATAGTTTTGACTTTATTCATAATACTAACTCTGTGAAATAACCTTTGTTTTCTGATTTCACTCGTTGATTCATGAATTTTGCTTAGAAAAGGTGCAGTGGGGATACTTAGCAAATGTTTTCATTGAAATTATTGAGTAGACACAATAACACCAGAGTACCATACGCGGAAAAAGGAAACAAAAACTAGAATATAGAATTTTACACAAGAATACGATAATAATGCCCACAAAATGCAAGATTTATTGTTTCACTTGTTTGTGTATGAATCTTTAACATCTTTAAAATGAATTTATTGATTTCATTAAGTTTCTCTTTTCGTAAATTGCACTTTAGGTTCATAAGTTCAACTTTGCAATCCTTCAGCCTTTATTCATTTTTAGGAAACTTTACACGCAAACTGATTTTTGTTAGTCGTCTGTTTGTATTGGCATATACGTTTCAATGATGACGTCAACAACTATCAAGGGATATCGCCATAGGCATATTGACAAACCTCTGTAGTAACGAAATCAAATTTGGATAACCTTGGAGATTTGATAACCTCTAAATGCAGTTTATGTGATGCTGATTGTACAATATCATTCTTTACTAAGTGGAAAACTATTAGATTCTGGCGACATAGCTAATGTTCAGTTTGCCTCAGAGAATTTGTTTGATGACGCAAGGTTAAGCAAGTGTTTAATATGATCTTTACCAAAGATTTGATTTTATTCCCTAGAACGATGATTCAAAGACGACCCCTTTAGATATTTAAAACTAATTCGGAAGAATACTTATTAGTGCATAAAAGGAATGAATTTATATCAATTTATTGATATAACTTGTCTATACGAAGTTATTTTTTTTTTATAGAGACCAGAATGATAACATGTCTTTCTCATCGTCAGATCAGGGAAGTAATGCTAAGCTATAAGGCTCTTTTTCTAGGAGGTAGAAATATAATTTCAGAAGTGGTTCAACTCAAAGAAATCTCTTAGCAACTAGACATCTTTTACAAGATATAGCTCCAACTTACTGCCATATAAATATTTATTCACATATATCTATTTTCGTCATCCTTTTCCTAGGTGAGTCAATACAAATTGGACGCTTAAGCACAGACCGTCATGACAATGATGTCATAAGCTCTCCATCATAATAATCATTGTGTACAAATTTTGTCTGTTCATATATTTATTACTTGTATTTTTCAGACGCCTTTTCTACAAGACAAATATGAATCACATGATCAAAGTGTAGAAGTATACTTTTCTTACTAGTTTGGCATGGCTGCATTTCCTATTGGTTTATTTTGCATTCCAAGAATTTTGGAATTCAGAAACATATGGTGAATGTATCTGTTTCAGTAGCTTAAGAAAGAAACATTTCCACTAGATGTTTTTAAGGCTTTATGGAATACCACCCTACTGTTTAATTGAATTGTTAGAGGCTGACAGCTCTAATAGTTGATAGTTCGTAATTGGATTAGTACGATCGCCAAATTGGCTGCTTCAGCCTAAACTTCCAGAGTTTTATTTACTCCCATAACTTCATCGCAAAGATATTATTATTGCTCCATCTCAACTGCACGCCAGATAATGTTGATGTAATCGAAAATTATTACTTATTGGAATTGATTCGCTATATCTTCCATCAAAATATTTCTTACTCGAAGTTTTAATTTGCTTTAATATAACTTTCCAATTTACAGTAATAAATATCTTTCAGTTCATCGAATAACCAACCACTAAACCTAGTCGTACAATAAAAGCCTCTATGATATAGTAACATGAGACGACATAACTTACCATGTTCGCTTAGAATATCCGAGATAGAAGAAGCACGTTGAACATAGTCGTATACTGGACATATATAGCGAAGCTATTTGCATTGATTTTCCCTTGTCCAATCGTAAGCTCTGTACGCATCCTTTAGTTTATAGCGCTGATACAAGTTCCAAGTTTTCCAAATCCTAGATATGACACACTGATCACAGGGTATTCAAATCTTGTTAAAAATGGAGCATCAATTAGCAGCAATGATAAAACAAACCAAATTAAGAAGTATTTATTGTACTTCTTAACCATAAAGCAACAAATATGGCCGTAGTCAGCAGAAAATTATAGAATTATATTGCACATAGTAGAGAATATACTATTAAATACAAAAACAACAGTGCTCTGCCCTAGTGTTTGTGGTAACAATACCAGAAACTTTATAATTCGATGTGGTAGCATTGCTGTAAGCTGCTGTACCTTTGATTGCAATAGCTGTATGTGTTATGTTGGGGGAACATTGACAACAGCAACATTAGTTGTGCCTAAATAAAACTAACACTGGATCAAGGTAATCTATGTTGGTTTATCTCCTTGCAAAATCATATGCTAATTACATATCGCCAACGCTAAATAAATGTAAAAATATGTTGTGCATGTTCAGCAAATCCACACAGGGGATTATCTAGGGATATATATAATTCAGGGTTTGAAGAAAAAGTCACTGTTTCTTAGAATTATGTGCTTTTACACTCGTCAATATGCAAGTCCATTACATAATTATAACGCACGAATAAGGTTTAGGTGTCCTTTTTTGAAAGCCACTTATGATATATAACACGATATGTTCTCTCCTTTCGACCTTATTCTGCATTACGACTGTTTAATTTCTATAGATCGTTTTTAGTTTCTTCTATGATTGTATTCCCGTGTCCTCAGGTACTGCATGAAGTCAACTGCAATGTGTTCACTTGAAACATTTTCTACACAATCAATCCCATTAATCTTGAGTGTTAATCCATTGTCACACGGTAAATCGAGACAAATCTGTTCCATTTATATACCTTGTGAGTAGTGAGCAAGTTATATTTTGGTTGTTTTTTATCCAGTCTCGTGCATCATCAGTATTACCGGTATTTGCTTGTCACGGGCAACGAAATCATGCTCTTGCCGTCATCGTTACTGTTGCTTATTCCTGTGAAAGATTTGGCTATAGACTAACTAAAGTGAATTTGCTTATTACAACCAGTGCAACAGAAACTGACTTACCAATACATCAATTATCCTTTTGTTCCATTAGCCCAAAAGAATTAATTTTTTCGTTTTATTTCAGTTAATTACATCATTAGGACTTTTCATTACAGCCTTCATTATAGCCTTCATAAGTTAAGTACAGGAAAAAGGTGTAAATGGCGCATAATCTCAGTTGTGTCATTTTCTCCTGAAATGGCTCTTTGTAGAGCTAGTATGTCCTTGATTGCTTTGCATGTCAGTCCTTTGTCCTTTGCCTATACAGGTAATACCAACGGTTTCTATATCTTGATTTTAAATATTCCATGATCTTTATCTTTTATCGGAGTGAATAGACTAAGATAGAAAGCACAAAAACAGATGCTAGTATTATTCTTTCCATTTTCCGCTCGAAAGAAATAATACAATTACGTCTCTTTCTTACCTATAAAACTGAGTCATTATTTGATCTCGCAGAAAAGATCCTGTCTCCTTTCAATAATTAGATCAGGAATAACATATCCGTTTTGCAGCGAACCAAAACAATGTCTCGTTTTAAATAATTAATCAAAGAAAATAATGTAATGAACTCTCGATTTATAGTAAATTAAGAATAAATATAATACCATTCACATTTGTAAGATATCTTTGCTGAATGATGCAATAATGCTTTGTCGATCCTGTCAAGGAAGAAAATCATATAAAATAACAGCCACCCTGCTACATCCTGGACAATACAATACAATGATTGAAATTCCATGACATGACTTTAGATAATCTTGTTTCAGCAGCCAGCCCCCACCCCTATCCCGCCACCCGCACACATGATACAAACATTGGAAGTCGCATTTAGATTACCTTTATCAACAAGTCCACAAGTTATGTGTTATGTGTCCTTTTTGTGTAGTTACGACATATACAATATCCTGGATGGTTTTCTTTCTCTATATCAAATTGTAAATATTTATTTCTGTACGAGTGTGGTTCTTGTATGTGTGTGTATTCTGTATTGTCCCCACATAAACATCCTGCTACACGTCGAAAAATAATCAACTTTGTTATTTTCTCGCGCCGTTTCCCAAGTTTAGTGTCACTTTAGAATGCTCGTGTTGTTGTAATGCGTTTCAATTTTAATCCTTTCGAAGTTATTGGTAATTTCGGCCCCTATCAAAGTCTAGGTGGTTGGCTATGTCGGCATTTTGTGTCTGCGTCATGAAACGTCAAGGCGTTCGTCCGATTTCTGCGTCAGAGTCAGATAAAATTCCTTGAATGTTCTGTAAATTAACTGATAATCCAGTATTCGTCCATTAAGTAAGATAATGCTGTCCTTCGGACATCTATTACGATATTATCGCAACAGGACAAGAATCTAAGTATGGAACAAAATAAATGTATATGTGAGTCACATGGACGCTACAGAACACATTTTACCGTGATGATGCTCTATCACTGAAATCAGCATTGCGTTTAGCCAAGCAATTGCATATGCCAGCAGAGTTTACGCAGAAACCGTGTCAGGAGAAATTATTGATGAATTTAATCAAACCTATATTATTTATATTTCTTTTGCATTTAAAGAGTCCCCGTTAAACCTATTTGATTCAAGAGGGACATAAAACCATTGCAGGGAATTTCAAAATATTAAACCTTCAAAAAGGCAGCTAAACATATTGAGTAATCCGAAATGCAAAACTAGTAACAATATTCGTTGTAAAATAGTTTGGTTACTACATACACAAAACTACATTCGTTTTTTGGTTGTGAGACGGCGTAAAAGTCGAGTTTGACATGGAGTAGCGATGCATCGAGGCTATCAGGTGTCAGTCGCAGCAAAACAGGAAAGCGGTTTGGTATTTATTACATGCCCGCTCTTGTATGCTTTCAAACAAATTGGGATTTATAAATGTTTGATTCGCTAAAATATCTACGCGCAGACGTAAAAGGAGACACCTACGTAGCTCCCTTTTGTTTTCTGTTATACAGATAAATGAATTGAACACCGGTATCGAAGTCCAGACCATTCATGTTAGATTAAATGAGTATGTAACACAATACAAAACTCATATTCCAGTGTAGAAGTTGAGATAATATTGTCTCACTTCACATGAGACGGAGTATCTATATAACCAGGAAATCTATACTAGAGAGAAAAAAAAGGGATCGCTTGTTTTAAATAATTCTGAACAGATATTTTAATATGCTCGCTTCTGCCTTTAGGTTTAGAGCGTCGCAACTTAGTTTTTAATAGCCTTGGTTCACGTAAGTCTAGGTAACAATTAAAAGTTGACATGAAACTGATCTTTTACTTTTGTATCCAGTTAGAAATCGTATAGGATCGAGCTGTGTCGTTTGACATTTCTACTACAGGTTAACATGTTGTCATTTTAAAGTTTTCGTACCACAGACAAAGAAATGAAGCGCCTAAAATTGCTGTAAATTTTATATATCAATACATTTATCACCAGTATAAATTAAATATTGCATGTCCTATTGCATCATCCGGTTTTCAAACAATATTTAAAAAGAAAATGGCTTGTCCAATAATATACAATAATATCTCTGTGTGTGATTTGGATTTTAACGTAACTTTTCAGTCATATCCCTACGATCTCTGCAATGTGACAGTTTATATTAATTTCTAGCACTGGGGCATCATGCCGCAGACATCATCATGCAGTATTATATTCCACCCCATCAACATTCTCCTGACACCAGGCCGACCAGTCCTAACACTAACCTCTTTTCATAATGATGGGAGCCAAGCAAGGCAACTAATAGTACCAATTCTTTTGGTATGACTCTGCCGGGTTTCGAACCCGCAACCTCCCGTATCCGAGGCGGACGCTCTAACCCCTTAGGCCACCGGAGCAGTCCAATAATATCTATCAGGTTTAATATCAAAATGATAATATGAACATATGCATGTAATCATTGGGTTTGAAGTTAACAATAATCAACTATTCATAATTCATTCGTGTTCACTTTGTTTCTTCTTTTGCTATAAATATCCAAACCATTAAGAACGATATTGAATCTCTTAGACGGAACTTTGGTATACTGCCATATCATGATCATAATTTTATGCATCGGATCGGTCTAATATACGACAGCACCTTAACGTTGGATTATTTTATATTGCAACAAACAAACTTATTTCATTTATCTGCAAGCAGAAACGTGACCAATCGGCTGTGTACCAACAACCATGGGTCATCAGAAAGACATTGAATACAATTGGTTTATTAAGGAATAACAACCAGAAACGAATATTGTCTGAAACAGTTCGTGTCTTCTAAACAATAAAGGTGAGTGTATAAACCTCCCGTTTAAAGTTTAGGCTAAGGTCACTATAAACACATGTCCATAATGTATTCTATCCATTTATTTCACTTTATATCGAATACAAGGAAAACGTTATATTTTTCAACTTCATGTGTGTGTGTGTGTGTGTGTGTGTGTGTGTGTGTGTGTGTGTGTGTATATATATATATATATATATATATATATATATATATATATATATATATATATGAAATGAAAATTTACCATTTACAATTTCCTTTAGACATCATACCATACAAGTAAATTAATAAATTAGGTACTTTTCAAAATCTCACCTTCTATTTATTTTTTCTCTAATATTCCATCGAATCGTTTAGATTCCAAAAAATGCCACATGTCTAGAAATAGGTTAAAGTCGCTATAGTGAATGCAAATAAATTGTAAGCACATATATTTACCATTGTGTAACAATTGCCTCATGTTGTAGTTCCTATTTGAAACAATCTCACACGTATGAGAAATATAGGAAAATATATTTCAGTGTCGATTAAGGTATGTTGTAATCGTTATTAGAGATATTTTCTCTATAATATAAATAACGTATTCACCATATTAAAGAGATTCAAGCATAATTCGTTAATGTTCATCTAAAACGTCAGTTGTCATAGAAACCGAAACGTTTAAACAATATGAAGGATTTCTTTACCTGGTGATGGGCGTTACCTACTATCACAGTGATATAATGATTGTATAGTACATGTTAACTCATCTTGAAATACATTTGGACAAATAATTTCCTATATTATTTGCAGTTACTGAGAATGACCGTTACAGGCTTATACTGAGAAAGTATATTTACTTACCAACGAAGAAAGGTGTATTATATGTACACAATAATAACATTACCTGCACCGTGTTTGATGTTCTGTAGAAATTTGAATAAATGTGACGAAGAATGTGGCGAATTATCTAACTTACCACTATCACCATAACATATTTGCAGCAACGGGGGAATTTTTTATTAAGTTTTTTTTTTTTTTTATTTTTTTTTTTGCAGTTCCGTTTTGTGTGACGTAACATAAGCATCGCATAAACCGTTTGCTCCAAAAGTCGGAATTTCAAACTTCCATCATCGAAGAGTCAATACATGTTCACTTTTTCCTAACACAGATCGGAACAAGCTATAGTCTAATTTTGCAATCACTTGCCTGTTTTGTTATAGTTTAGTCACAGCTTCAATAAGGAAATGAAAACACGCAGCTTCAGCAGCAACAACAAAAGTTGAATTACTAGTGATGTGATTAGCAACAGCTGTATTACGTGGTCCTGGAACTAATACGATAACCTATGCGGTGTGAGGAAATGTAACCTCGAATAGAAATAAAATGCTTTAGCGTCAAATATCCGTTCCTGTAGTGGCGAATTAAGATTAATTCCTTCCTTCGGGGATTAACAATGTACTAGGATTTGTGTTTCCCATCATATTTGCTGCTGTTATATTGTTATCTGCCAGTTTTTGTTAGAGTGACTTGTACCATACCAAGTCCCAAGATATTATGCCGATTCAGGCTGTCTTTTCCATAAAACAGTAATGCCAGTATTGTGAAATTGTATGTCATTGTAATAAGTAGCTACACTTTTTTCTACTTGTGAAAAGTCACTTAAATTCCATTAATTTTACACAGAATATACACTTTTATCTATATTAAAATCATTTTTGCCAATATTGTCCTTGTTTTAATGACTGCTCATTTTTGATCATTTTAATTATTATTTCTTTCCCCCATTTTAAGCGTTCGTGTGCTACTTTTATCAATGCGTACCATTATTCCTTTCGGTTTTCGCTGCAATTACTGGCAGCTGTATTAAAATATATTACCATTAAATAGAATGACCAAAAAATTGAAAGAATCTTAACCTAGGCAACTGAAACTTAGTTTCACCAAACATTTCATAAGCAGGTAACTTATAAGTACGTATTTATTGCAATTGTAATGGGTACCAATGTTTTGGTTGTTTTCGGTTAATAATATCTTTAAAATGTTTCTAAATAAATACAACGGCACAGATAGAAAATGTATACCTTCCTGGACTAAAACACCACATGTAGTTAAACATCTGAATCTCCTTAATGAAATCCATTTCAAAGTCATTGCTTGATTTATTTCTCAAAATGCATGATTTTAACAGTTAACTCTTGTTTCAATAAAACTGCTTTAATTATCATCTATAGTTTTAATCCAACATATAACTTCAAAGAAGTATAATAGGTACCATTCCTCTCTTTGTTTCAGAAAGTGTGTAACAATTTACGTCCTAAAGGATTGTTTATTCTTTTTTATCTTCTATCAATTTTTTTTGTGATAAATCATATTCTTTAGTAAGTACGTGTTTTTCTGGTGCTAAATTATAATTCTTTAAAATAGTCATATACATGTATGGGTTTTTCTAAATCCACTTATAACATACCATCAAGCCTTTGTTCAACACTCCAAGATAACGCATTTTCTTGATTGACTTTTATTTTCTCGCATGGTTCCCATCTCGTTATGTTACAGGCATTAATTGGTTTGTTTTTTTATGACTCAATCAAAACAATTGGTTGGGTAAAACACATAAAGAATGTCCTCGATCTTTGTAACATGTTCTACACTATTTTCGCTGCGCTCTCAAGATTGCGCTTTTGATTTTTTTTAACAATATCTATTGGTACCATGATGATTCCTCCCCTAACACCAGATTCAGTCACAGGAAACACAATATGTATGCAGTTCTAACTATACATTGCTTATTTTCAGAATACTATCATGAGATAAGATAGCAACATTAAAGTAACATGCTGGATATAATTTGTAGTTATTCAAGTATGAATTTTGAAATTCTTTAAACAAGTCACACGTCAGTAAAATATCGTCCTTATTCTAGTGTATCGCATAATCTTATTTGTTGGTGTAATTTAATTTCAGATTAAAATTACTTCAGATATATTATAAAGAAGAGATTTTTTGGTGTGATCATTCCCTCGAGGTGTCGCCAATCTTCGATTCCTAATACTAATATGTGTCTGCATAACCTGTTTTAGCATATCAATGTGACAGTCTCTTTTACTTGTCAATCATATATGTCTTGTAAGTTTGTGTGCGGTAAATTATATGTTGCCAAATATATTAAAATCATTTATTATAATTATGAACGTCTTGTTTAATCTAGAATATCTGAAAGAAATGGTCATATTTGTCAAGTTTATATTTTGATAGTACGGATGATCGTTTTGTGGTTTTTTTGCTGATTCTATTGAATTGCAAAAGTAGTACTTGAATTTTGAACCATTCTACAGCATTGTTATTTTTATCAGTTTCGCTAATGCAGCAAATGATCAACGTCTCTCGTTTTGCTATATATATGTAATGTTAAATAATCTATCACTACAAAGATGCAATACGTTTCTGGAGTCATTTCTTTGCCACATTTTGTATTGTTTGAAACACCATGCATTTCTAGATCTGTCTATGATTATTTAATGGACTTGTCCTTTGTGACCTATCGAGGAATTAGAGTGTGTCTTCTTTTATCATTATTCGTATAATCACAAGATCTAGCAGAATTTCGACAGATCCCAACTCTGAAAGAGTTCTATTGACTTTTTTAAAATATTTTTCTATATCATTTGAACTCAGATATGAATTCGTGTTGTTTCACTTCAAATATGTACTCGTTTAATGTTCTTATAAACGTATACAGGAACGTTCTGATGACGCTTGTATTTATATTCTCCCCATGCACGACACACGGGAGGGCGTATCTGACTTTTCTACGCCCCCTTACCTGCTGATGGGGGAGGGAAGGTGGGATTATGTATAAATCTGACATAATTATCTACATATTTTTGGCTGTCTTCAGCATCAAGAAAATGAATTTTTAAGAAATACTTTTATTTTCCTCGATGGCAGCTCAGTACTTGAACTTCCCTTAATATAATCAACCCGAGAAAAAGTTGCATCCTGTATTGATATGAAAAATTGTTTAGGATTAAGAGAATTAAAGTCACGATATAACATTTTGAATGTTGCAGCAATAAACGATTCGTTTATTTTGGATCATCTTAATAACATGCTAACATTCCTGTCAGTTTTGCTTTTTAATGTTTCAAGACATGCACATAAAGCTGAAAGGTTCCGAATGTGTCTATTATATGACACTACACGGTTAATTTCCAAGTAATCATTAAGTAGTTCATTTATGATTGCGAATTGCTAAAGAAAACACAGCACACCTGCAAATGAAATATTTTCCCACTTATACTTATATTATACTAACTTGATCAATGGCAGTACGACACCTATGAAAAGACTTGTTTATGTTTCCATATCAAAAGTACCAAATCATATACATTTCCTTCTTATTTATTTTCTCTCGTAATTTTGAAGGTAAACTTCAACGATAGTTTGGGCGGTTATGTATGGTCGAATACATTATTTTTGCTGAGTTTGGTGGCAGTAGATGCTGTACTATGTTCTAGTTTGCTTGGCATATTAACATAATCTTCTTCACTTGAATATGTATGCAATAATGGCGTTGATGACTGAGTGATGGCTGGGGAAATTTTTGTAAAACTTATGTTGATGAATACAAAAGCATATGGTTCTGTGGCCAAGAATATAATTTTCTTTTTGCTTTCCTTTTTTATGCAGGGGCGTGCGGTTGATGAGTATTTTTATTTAATTGTCTTTGGGGAAGACGAATGTTTAGGCCGATGAATTTATTAGAGGTGCTACATCCGTCCCACTACTCCTTTTCTCAGTTCCTATCTCCGCCACCATTACATTCACTACTACTATCACGAACACCACCAGGATGCATGACCGTACACGTTTTTCAGGAATGGCATTTTTATGTTTACATAGATAAGATGTCATTAGTTAAGTTGCTTAATTTTTGCATCACCAGTCTTTGGGACAATTTTGTGGGGTTACTTATGTTTCCTGCATATGACGGACTAAGTTTCGCGTCAATCGAAAGTAGTTATGTTAATTAGAAACGATTATGTCAGAGGCTCCCAACGAGTTTATATCTGTCAATAGATAGGCTCTAGATCTTTATTTTTTGTTGAATGTAAAGTATTTTCACGTATTTAAACAATCCTTGCAATCGTCGCGAATGAAAATCTTACAATTGTGGTTATAATTCATTTATATTCCAGATCAAATAAAGAATCCATCATTTATCAGTTTGTGTAAGATTAGCCTACAGATTGAGTTTCGTCTGCTTCTTTCATCCATATTTTAAGCTTATACATTTAGAAATAACAATTATTATTCCTGAAAATGTTCCCATTAGGATTAACACAATAGGTTACGTTTCTAAGGAGTTTCGCTTTTATTGCAAAAACTGACGTGAATGAGGCAATTATATATAATAAAATTTGACTAACCATTATTTTTAGCCATCACCATCCACATTTACGATGTTATGTCCTCTGGATGACATGGAATCATATTCATATCTATCACAGTCATATACCAATTCCAATATTTCGGACATATTTTGTCGACACCGTGACATAGTGTTAACGATGTTTTGACCATGTGCTTAATGCATATTTGAGACCAGAAGGAAGGAACTAAAAGTTGATTGATACTATAGTCGAAGTGTACAATGAGAAATGAATGTTGTTAAAAGTTGTATTTGCAAGCAGAATCATTACCACACTTTCCACGAGAAAGCTCAATAACCTTAGATCATATTTCCCGCGAGGGATTTCTCGTGGCAAGTAGTGCCAACGTAAATTTATGGAATACACTGGAGTACTGGAATGGTGTTTTATTATTTGATAAACCTCTCAACACAATATATCTTTGGGGTTAGTACGTGCTTTGGGCATAGATTGTCAGATAAAAGCCTTAAATTAAATCTATTCACTGGACTATAACGCTAAATATGTCCCCTGGAGAGAAACACTGAAAGAAAATCAAGGTACATTATTATATTAGGTTCTGAAACTGTAAACGCCTGAAGCATCAAATCATGAGTTACAGAATTGGATGATCAGTGATAGCTAGAATTAGAAGAATGGACGGACGTACGACTGGCCAATGACAACTTTAAAAGAACCAGTTCAATCATTTCTTGTCTCGACTTTGTGAACTGATTTACAAAAACTTGATTCGAGAAATAAAACATTAACAAAAACGATGAAATGGTCGCAAGGTGGTATGTTTGCTTAATCAAGCAGACATATTCCAAGCGCTCTTCTGATTTAGATTTTTATGTGTATTCCGATAAATACAGTAACTATATAATTATATCAACAGATGACAGGCAGGAGTATTTAGACTTTAGTGTCACCACAATGTGTGCTAGCAAATCTGAGTTTTACAGGGACACCAATGCTACTGATGACAAAGAAGATGCAAATAACCACTTTTATTGAAATCTTTGAACAACGACGCCAATACGCGGCATATCAAAGAAAGAAGACCCAGGACCCTGATTGTACCATAGATTAAATGGGATCGTGGTATGTGCTTTTTAAATTTTGGAACAATGTTCTAAGAACACATGAAAATTATATTGTTTTGTTTTTGTTCTCTTTGGGGGTGGGGGCGTAATAGTGGCTTGGGTTGCTTAATACTTCACTATTGTTGTTTTCAATATGAACATTATAAGGTAGAAGAACTCTGTTCATTTACAAAAATATAAATTCCAATCAATAAAATAAATGAATCATATCAACAGCGGATCTAAATCAAGAGAGCTAGATGAACTGTACGTATTTTATGAAAGGAATAAAACTTTTAAAACTGATATGATGTACTACACTGACATTTCAGTAAAAATACAATAACAGACAGGCTTAATAGCTTATTACAAAATCTAAATTAACTTGTCTAATGGACATGACATTTGTAATACTTAACTTTAAATAAATCTTTAGATCAAACTAAATGCTAGCATTGTCTTTCCAAAATGAAATCGATATAAATTAAATTCCAAATCCAATTTACTACCAGCATCAAAAATATAAATCATGCACTCACCGACCAAATTGGATATAGATGTACAGGTTCTATTGCGTGTATGAGTGTGTATGACATTTTTATATGTGGAAGTTATGTGCTTTTACACCAAGTCCATTCAATTAAATACCATAATTGACACTATGGAGACACTATGTATTATAACTGTGATTAAGTGTCAGAATGTACAACAAACAACATTAAAACCGAAATTACTCTGCCTAATTTACATGCCAGAAACGGGAACATAATTTTCCCAACGCATTATTGTCACATACCCATTTAGTGACAGTTGTAGTTACATTACAACATAATAATGATCGATACAAGGCACTGTTTTCGTTTCAGTATGTCTGCAAGCATAAAATACAAGGCACTATGCTGAGGGATGGTATTCATATAATATATTTATTATTTCAGAGGCCCTTCCGGGCTCAGCTCATAATTATTACAGAGTAAGTTAAAAAGTAGACCCAACCTCATTACACCACCCATAAGTGTACTTACGTAAGCGTAAGTAGTTTTATTATTTCAAACGTTATTAACATTGAGAGTAATCTGCAAACACGTTCTATCTAGGATGAAG
>JAECUM010042322.1:0-28823 GCA_016617855.1 Megalonaias nervosa
GGTGCATCTGCTATTAAATTGTCTTTTCGCTTGATGTGCCTCATGTTAATATTATATTCCTGTAACAACAAACTCCACCTTAATAATCTCTGATTTTTGTTTTTCATCTTGTCGTTGAAAGTAAGGGGGTTGTGATCACAAAACACAATAATCTGAGAAGGACCTGATCTAATGTAAACTGCAAAATGTTGTGATGCCAGTATCAAAGTTAAATATTACTTCTCGATTGTTGAATAGTTTCTTTGGTGCTTCTTTAATTTCTTAGAAAAATGGCACACTGGATGATCAACACCATTTCTATCTTCTTGAATCAATACTGCTCCAACCACAACATCACTTGCATCAACAGATAGTTTAAATGATTGACTGAAATTTGGAGCTGTAAGAACTGGTGCACTCTCAAGTATGGCCTTTAACTTATCAAAAGCCTCTTGACATTTTTCAGTCCAAAGAAACTTGTTTTTCTTGCTCAATAAATTTGTCAGGGGTTCAGCAATTATAGATAAATTGGAACAAAATTTCCGATAGTATCCAGCCATACCTAAAAATCGCACCAGTTGCTTTTTACTGACAGGCACAGGGAATTCAGAGATAGCCTTGACCTTAGCATCTATAGGTTTAACTTTTTCATGTCCCACAATATGTCCTAGAAATGTTACACAAGCACGACAGAACTCACTTTTGGATAAATTAATTGTAAAACTTGCATCAGTGAGTCTGTCAAAGAATTTCCGAACTGTTACTAAATGTTCTTTCCAGGTTTCATTGTAGATGATGACATCACCGATGTAAGTATCACAATTATCTAGACCAGAGGTAATCATATTCATTAAATGTTGAAAAGTACTTGGCGAACCCTTCATCCCAAACGGCATTACTTTATATTGATAAAGTCCATCTGGAATAACAAATGCCGAAATTTTCTTTGCCCTTTACGTTTTTGGAATTTGCCAAAATCCTTTCAGAGGTCAAATTTGGTGACATACTTGGCATTTCCAATTTTATCAATGCGGTCATCGATTCTTGATAACGGAAATTAATCTTTCTTAGTCACACTGTACACCTTCCTATAATAAGTGCACATACGGAAAGTTTTATCTGGTTTCGGAACAAGTTTACATTGTGAACTCCAGTCACTTTTAATGGGCTCTATGAAATCATTCTCCTGCAAATAATGAATTTCTTTTTTCAGGTATTCCTGTTTCAGAGGGTTCATCCTGTATGTGTGTTGTTTTAAATTTTTAGAATTTACAATTTCAACGTCATGAAAAATTCTGTTTGTTCTTGTAGGAACATCTGGAAATAATTGCACATATTCAAATAATAACTGTTTAAATTAATTTCTTTCTTGTTGTTGCAATTGTGAAAGTTTCTGGTCCGGATTATTCATAATTTCTGAATTTCGAAGATTTGTCACTCCAAAATCAATTCAGTCCGATTGAATTCCTTCACTTAAATCCTCACTGAGTGGGACAGGTAGAACTAAATTTATTACATGATTAACCTGGCTATCTCTCTCAATATATTCCTGTAACATGTTTCTGTGGCAACGTTGTTTTTGTTTTCGCCTCCCAGGAGTGTGTATGATGTAATTTAAATCATTTACTTTCTTTTTAACCGTGTAGGGACCATAATACCTGGCCTGAAGAGGATTTTGTGGTATGGACATGAGAGCCAGAACTCTATCACCAGCCTGAAAACTCCTTTCCTTTGAGCTTTTATCATACCTTAATTTCATTTTTGCCTGAGTAGAGTGCAGATTCGCTCTTGCAACCTCACAAGCCTTTGACAACTTATACTTAAAACTGGAAACATAACCGAGAAGATTAAGTTCAGTATCTTCATTAGAAAGAAGTTTCTCTTTCAGCAACTTCAATAGTCCACGCACAGTGTGTCAAAAAACTAGTTAAAAGGGACTGAATCTTAGAGATTCTTGAACTGGCACCCAAACAGCAAACAATAGTAAATGAATGCCTTCATCCCAATCTTTACCCGTATCAAAACAATATGATCGAATTATATTTCTCTAAGTCTGATGAAATCTTTCTAAAGCCCCTTGGCTCTCAGGGTGATAAGCAGAAGATTTGAATTGTTGGATGCTTAATTCGTGCATAACTTGTTGGAAAATTCTAGACATAAAATTTGACCCATGATCAGACTGGACAGATTTGGGAAGGCCAAATTGAGTAAAAAAGTTATCAAAGCTTTTACTATTGTTTTAATTTTTATATTCCTCAAAGGAATTGCCTCTGGGAATCTTGTTCACGCACACATAATGGTCAACAAGTATTGGTTGCCTGACTTGGTCTTAGGTAAGGGACCAACACAATCTACCATTATTCTGCTAAATGGTTCGTCAAATGCAGGAATAGGTTGCAAATGAGCCTTAGATATCTTCTGATTGGGTTTTCCTACCATTTGACAAGTATGACAAGATCTGCAGTATTTACATACATCATTTTTGATTTTTGGCCAATGGAAGTGAGTCACGATCTTGTGATAAGTCTTATCAATCCCTAAATCACTAGCCAAAGGGGTTGCATGGGCCAGACTAAGTATTTCCTGTCTGTAAGATTTTGGAACCATAATTTGATAGTTCACTGACCACTCGCCACCAGCAGGTACCTCGGGAGGTCTCCATTTTCTCATAAGAATTCCATTTTCAATGAAATAACAGACAGGTACTAATGGCCCTTTGAAACAAACAGGAGATCTTAGGATCTTTTTCCTGTTCGACGACAAGTGATTGTCGTTTGTCACCCTGATTAGAATAAAGGAATGACTAGTTAGAAGAGAATCACTGTGATCAATACCTTTTGATTGATCTAAACAAGGAGTAAACGTGACCTCATCAAAAGCCTGACCAATATATGTGTCAGCTAACGGAATACTTTCCTGATCAACATCATTCTCACGAGCTTCTTTGCCAGAGCTCTGGTAACTGAACAAACTGGGCATAAATCAAGGAATTCTTTTTCAATAGGATCAACTTACTGATCCAAAGAAGGCTTGTCAGTTACAAGTGGATTAACCACAACCTTATCTCCAGCTAGGTCGTTGCCAAGTAATAAATGAATGTCCTGAACGGCCAAAGAAGACACCATTCTGACTGTCACGGGTCCTGAGACTAAGTCTGATGACAAATTTACACAATGGAGAGGAACTTTAACAAAGCCGCACTCTTCTTCCTGAATAAGAACACTCTCATTAGAAGAAGACTTCTCAGAAAAAGGCAAAGTACCTGATAATAAAAGACTCTGAGAAGCTCCTGTATCCCTTAAAATTTTAATAGGGATAGGATTGGCCAAATCACCCAAGAGTGATATAGAACCCTTCGACATGAATGGTTCATAATTCTCCATAATGAAATCAGACTAGGGTTTATGAGACCCAACAAATGTATTGCTTTCAATACATGACCGTGACTTGACCTCTTAGAAATAATAGTATTTGGGATAGGTCTGACTTGATTTTGATGCTTATTTTTCAATTTGAAGCAATAAAAAAGTGTCCTTTTTCTCACAATAGGTACACGTAGGAAGAGACAAGGATTTTTAATCAAGCTTATCAGAAGCTTGAATTTGAAAAGTTGTGCCAGATTGAGTTTTAGAAGGGGTCGTATTAGGCTGAAATACCTTTTTACCAGAAGACTGCTGAGTGGAAGACTTGCCTACAAAAGGAACTTTATGAGCAAGGAAATGCTCGTCAGCAGCGCGAGTAGCATTTTCCATATATATATATAAGCCACTTCTATTTATTCTCTGCTTAAATCTGTAAACGTGGGGACTGCCGAAGAAATAATATTTCAATCAATGAATGCAACTTGAAAATATTTTGATATTGTCACACCTTCAGTACAACATGTCGCAAATAATATAACCAAATCAGCATATTCAAAGAAATATAAACAAAAAATCCCCAACATTTCAGTATCTTCCGATTGTGTTAGATGCAGACACTGATAATCCTGAATTTACTTTAACTCGCTTTTGAGTTTTATTGTAGTTTTATGCTAAAACACTCCGGATGAATTGAGATAACTCCGTAAAGCAAAGCTCTCTCTGGTAGAGTAATTAAGCAGTTACCCCGCTTGTAACTGCGTAATTTCATATGACTGCTGCGATTATTTGTTTTGTTGTTTCTCACACACAGTATTTCTTGTCTTGCTTGACTTCGTCATTGTGAATATACGTCAGGGGGTCTGTCCCTGGCAAAGTCAGTGTGTGTCTCTCTTTCTTGCATTATACATCCCTTAACTTCGTCACTTATAAATTCAGAAAAAGAAGAAGCATATCGTTCACAAGTTTGCTGTGCATTGTACATGCCCCATCCCCCTTGCGTGCAATCCAGGTAAGTTATTTTTAGATTTCCAGGTAAGATAGTTGTTCAGGAGTACAATCGACCGGCATGTACTTTAAATGCCGAATGACATCCGGCAGAAATGTATGTGCGATTATTAAATGCAGATATTTTTTACGGTGTGTTTGGAAATTGACATAAATCTACACTGCTGTTAACGCAATTGAACAACAATTATGATTTATTCAGTATACTGATAACTTGTAGAAACTGTCCGTTAGGAAACTTCATAATAATTTCTGAAACATATATCTATAAGGATGATTCGTGGTCCAGTGCTAACGTGGAGGATTCTGATACTCGAGGTCTGGCGTTTCAATCCCGTGACTGACAAATTTCGCAATTTTTCATTAATAAGTGGGTGCTCCAGCCCAAAGGAATTTCATGTACACCTGCTCACCACGTTGAACAATGTGGTGGGTTCCCTTTTGCACTCTCCCCCGGGTTTGATATTGGGGGTGTGTGCATGAAATTGAAAAGCTTAGTAAACCCTCTGAATCTCTAAAATTTCGTCGCGCATTTAGGGATTCGCTAGGGGGTATGTCTATGCACGAATTTGAAAACTGGAGTATCCAAAAATAAACAGAGCTCTCAACCTCATTGAATGGTACCCCACACAAAGACATTCAGAAAGAATGTCAGCCAAAAAGAGATAAGCCTTATTAAGGGTGCCCATCGGCCATAAGAAAGGCCTCATAAAAGGACCCTATGGAACGGCAAATACTGGCAAATGAAGGGACCCCGTGGAATGGTAACCGCTCATCATTGCTACTGTTTATTTTTTGTTTTCTATATTTATTCAGATTCAGATTTATTTTTATTTTTTTTATTTTTTTATTCTGATTCTGATTCAGAAATATTTTTATTTTTTATTTTTATTCTGATTCAGATTTATTTTTATTTTTATATTTTTTTATTAGATTCAGATTTATTTTTATTTTTTATTCTGATTCAGATTTATTTATTTTTATTTTTATTCTGATTCAGATTCAGATTTTTTTATTTTAAACAAATATTTATTATATAATGAATTCCGAAAATATTAATAATTATAAATATTAATAATATTAATTATTTCTGAGATTAAAAAATTAAATGATCAAGATATAGAATTATCTGAACAATTAGATCCTGAAAAAATCATGAATCATTTTGAAGCGCTACAGGAACCGAAATATGATGGGAGATGGGAGATATACACTAGCTAAATATAGATTCATTAAATTACTTCAACAAGCCGTGAAACAACCTTTACTTTATTTCTATTTTGAAGATATTCGAAAATTCATTTCTCTCGCAAACGCGATTGAGAAAGTTAGATCAGAATAATTACGCGAATACGAAACAGAAAAGATTATGAGTTCACGTGTACTACAGCTGAAAAAAATGTATGTACGAGTGTAAACTAAGTGACAAAGTCACAGACGAAAATCAAGAGGGATTATGAAAGTGAATATTGTATTTATTTTTATTCTGACAGATTCATATTATAATATTATTTTTTATTCTGATTCAGAAATATTTTTATTTTTTATTCAGATTATAATATTTTTCTGACACAGATTCAGATTATAATATTTATTCAGAATCAGAAATATTCAGATTATGATATTTAATCTTATTCTGATTCAGATTCAGATTATAATATTTACTTTGGCTCAGATTCAGATTTTTTTTTTATTCTGACTCGGATTATTTTTTTTAATTCCAACAAAACGTAGCTACAAATGCACATACAAGCTTATTGTCAAAACTTCATGTCGCAAATCAAGTCAGTAAGTCTAAAATGTATCTGTGATAACAACTGATTATGACATCGTAGATAAACTGGATTAACGGGTACTGACACAATTAAAAAACCAGGAGATACTTCAGAGGTAAATGAATGTTGTGCCGGCCTGGATTTTGCAAGATCTACTTGATAACTTTCATCAATAGCATCACACACCAAACTGACTGCGATCGTTGATGCGATCGTGGCAACACCTGGTGATATATGACGACCTCCACCGTATGTATCATTGTTATTTTTAAGGATGTTTGCCGGTGGGGTTATTTTTCTCCATGCGGCAGTAATCTGGGGATAGTATTGATCGATGATATGACTGACGTTTTTCTTCAAATTAAATTCTGGCATTTCGAATTTTGGTAATTGTCCTTCGGTTATTTTAAAGTGTTCAAGAAATAATTGTTTAAGTTTTATTTTTTCGTAGGGGTAGATGGGAATATTATAATCAGCATCTCTGATAATCACTGTTTCGACGATGATTTTGTTGAAAAATTCGAGGCCTGATACAACCTGGTTAGACGTTGTATCATTTCAATGATTTGTTGCTTTATATCATCGTTGTAATATTGTGTGATACTGGAAAATAAATTTCGCAGTTTGTTGCTTACTTGTTTATGTTCGGACTTAATGACGTAGGGAAATAATTTATAAATCTCATCGTTGAAGATCAGTTTTTTTTTTAATCATTGTCAGGAATAAACATAGGATAATTAAATTTATTAAGCTTTGTACCATCAGACGCGATGAATGTGGGTATTATACTCATCCCTCCCTGAATCCATGGATAATTTTGTCGATGTTCTGGATACTTTAAAAATATTTTTTGTCCGTGACGAAGTCGGATCGTTTAGGTTCTGGTGGCGGCGTCCATGACGCTGGCGGCACTTCTGGCCATCCTAACACAGTTCTGATCGATGATTGATATATATCTACGGCGTAGTCGGGTGTTGATATTTCTATCTCAGCTGATAATGTTGGCTCATGAACCGTAATAGCGATTTTGGATTCTTTTCCTGTGATAGATTTAATCCTGCGTTGGAATTCCTATTGATCTATTCTATTTGATAACTGCCTGTAGGAATACCAACAACTTGCCAATCTAAAGTTCCATCAGATTTATTTTTATAAGAAAACACTAATGAGGTATTTGCGGGCAACCCATCAAATGACTTTGATCCAATATTTTCCCAGCTGTAGATAATTCGCAATTGCGCTAATACTATTTCTTTTGCTGGAATTGTCGTTGGAACGTTAACGTCAAATTCAGGATTGGTTGAGCTCACTGATATAGTGGTTGTTGGCGGTGTGGAATTAGCGACGATTAGTTGTAGTAACTGTAACGATCTTTGATCGTTTGATGACATTATTATTATTTACTTCATGATTTAAATTAAGGTGACTCTGTTCTCGTCGGAGACGCCGGGTTTTGGTTTCCAGTTGATTCATGGTAAACCTTAATCATTTCTGCGAATTCCTGATCTGATATTATTCCATCATTGAGCCCTGACGATATTAACGATGATAATTTGGCGTGTGCGTGTGTTTCCGCTGATAGCAGCGTTGTATATTCGTGTAATTTATCAGCCGCACACGTGGATATTTTTTTTTTGCGATGTTATTAAAAATACAAGCAACACTGGATAAAACAGCAACACCAGTTCCTATTACTGGTGCTTTTATGACGCTGATAATGGTCCGATTATAGCTGCTGTTCCAGCGACTACGGCAGACACCAAGTACACAATTATGTCAGTAACAATGATACATCTGTGGTATTCTTTTTAGTTTTTACTGTGTACTCATCAATCATATTTTTCAGATGGGTCTGTAACAAACACACTTGTTCGTATTTGTAATGTTGTGCTGCAACAAAGTCAATCGGCTGGTTCATTATATAATTTAGGTAGGTGGTAGTTTAGCGACTAATTCAAGACAGCAATAGTAAATCAAGCCGAGGTCTCGTTTTTCAGGTGTCACTGTAAATATTTCCTCGTAGTTTTGATCCAGTACTACTAACATAACAGATGTAGCATTGGGTGAAGAACGCCGTTGATTATCGGTGTATATTGTAAATAATGTAGTGCAGAATACTGAGAGCCTGTATATATCGGTAACCTCAGCGTGATATATGATGAACTGGTTGACTGCTGAACATAATGCTGATCCAGACGCTACTGTATATTCTACACTGTCGGTAACCTTTTTGATTTCGGAAAGTTTAATGTCTACGACTGCTGGACCTCCAAATAATTCATTAATATTTTTATTTATGTTAGAGAGTTTAATGTCGATAACTGCTGGACTTCCAAAAAATTCATTAATGGCTTTATTTGTGTTTCTACGAAAATTCAAAAACGTTTCTACGTGAGTAGTATAATCAGATCTAAATGTGGCCAATCCATTACTGATTGTCATCAGCGATGTCATTATCGGAATGTTGCTATCATCGACATATTTTTTTTTTTTTCAGCGCCATCGTTTGATTCTGGTTCCCTAAGACCAGTAATTTTATTATTGGACGTGTTCAAAGAACAAGTCATTGTATCACGGGCGCAAAACAAACGATCATCCATCTCAGTTTTGATCGTGGCGTTGTTGCTGTCTACGTATCTTTTTGTTGCCACATCATCGTTTGATTTTGGTTCTCTCACATTGATAATTGTATTTCTGCTCATATTGAGATCACCATACATAATATCTCCAATTCCAGCGATCTCTCCCATGAGTGTTATAATTGATTCCTCCGAGTTTTTAATTTTACCGTTCTTAGTAAATACCGCTAAGTTATGTTCGGTTGCATCTGGCAGAATAATATCTGTCAACGGGATATTACTCGTTTTTAATCGTCCTTGTTGATCCTGAAAAACAACAAATTCATTTTGGTCCACATCCACAAGACGCAAAAGATTAGCTATCTCGTCCTTGATATGATCAAGTGTTGCACATTTAGATCATTCACCTTGAGGTTTGACACTCCGAGAAGATCTTCCGAAAATATCTACCATTGTATATTCACTAAGACCCGTTTGAAACGACGGTTGAAGGCTATATCGTCTGCTGGTATAATCGTGCACGACTTTATGAGGCGGTGTTGTTGATGATGACACAGCGACGAGCACAGCAATAACTTCACGTCCACATATTGGCGGATCCGTTATTGTCTGTGTTGGTAATGTTGACATATGTTAACATATTTTAAAAATTCCTTCGGTGGTGCCAGTCCGTACGAATCAAAATAAATAATTCCACGTGGATCAATCGCGTATGCAACCCAGTGAGTACCTGGCCCAGAACTTCCATCGAGATTAATGATACCTGTCTCAACACGGTTTGGTTGTTTTGGTAATTGATCACGCATAAAACACCTCTGAAGTTTTTTATATTTAATAGTGCAGCAGCATCAAGTAAATAAAAATTGGATATGGGAAGTATCAACGATATGTCCCGGGCAGTCTTAAACCTTTCCCCGTGGATTGACCGTACCATGAATGAGGAGTTCCTTGCAGTCGTAGACCTTTCCGTTTTTTTTGGAAGTTTTTAGTCCTCGTCCTGTTGCTTTCTTTAATGCCATCCCAGCGGCAGTTCCAACAGCACCAAGTGCAGCTGCTTTTGCAACAGCTGGGGCTACAGCGGCTATCAAAGCTGGTGTAGCTGCAAGAAGTGGAAATATACCACCCGTCTTGACTGCGTCTCTAATGGCACCCTCAGAAAGATCAAGTCGTACACCGGTCTTTGATCGTTTGGTGTCATTGAAATGCCTTGAGTTGACGTTCAGTCAGTGATATTTTATTTGGACCACCTGCGATCTGTTCTGATTTCAGTAATAGTTTCTTTCACGAATTCTTTTTTTATACTGACTGTAGCTTTTAATCTGACCAGGAGTCAGACTGACACTAACATCATGATCTGACATTATAATATCATGAGCTATTTAATTATATGTTTTCCACTGGGGCATAAATAACTCTCATTCGTCCATCAACACCTTCAAGTAACATTATTTTATCTGAAAGTATAACAGCGATTGCTCTGTAATTAGCAATAGCTGCTCCTCTTGCCACAGGAGCTCGAAAGTGTACATCAACGACAGATTACCTAACTAAATCCAGGTGTTCCAGCGAAAATTAATATATCGGATACAGTGCTGTAAAATCCCGCTGAGATATTTGCAAACCAGAATCAACATTTTGATCACGCCCCATGAATGTCATCAAACGATGATATGCACGTGCAACATGATTATTATCAAAATTCAGTAATATATCCTCAGCTGTTTCTTGATGTCCATTTATTCTCAGTGAAACTTCAGTAACACCATACCGCTCCGGTGGCCTAGTGGTTAGAACGTCCGCTTCGGATGCGGGAGGTCGTGGATTCGATCCTCGCGCGTGCGTGCGTGCGTGTGTGTGTGTGTGTGTGTGTGTGTGTGTGTGTGTGTGTGTGTGTGTGTGTGTGTGTGTGTGTGAACATTGCAGTATTGCAACAACAATAAATCATTTGAATATCATTGAATATCATGTATTTATATTTTGAAGAAAAACAATTAAATATGTATTTTTTTATTGTTTAGCCCAAAATTTGATTTTCTTTAAATTTGTATAGATTCTTTGGTGTCCTAAACACAGACCTAAACAACTACAACATAGTATGAGACGGAGACCAACAGTACTCTTGGATGCAATCCAAAACGAGTCGTATGAAACACGAGTCGGACGAACGAATGGTTCTCTCACTGTGATGGTGGGGGTGGGTGGGTGGGTGGGTGGTGGATTGATGGTGTGAGATCTCCCCACTCCTTAAGGGTTTTGGTTATCGTTATGTAGGAGATGTTCGACAACGGTGTTATTGCCCGGATCGAGTAATTAATAGCATAAAATAAGAAATTAAGGGATAAGATACCAGGGAACTTAGCAGATATATAGAATAGAATAACACGAGCCCCCGTATGTAAAATCCAACAATTTAATCAATTGCATGAACAAAAAACATGACATGAATGATCCGCTTTCTCTCAGAAATAGTTACAAAATTATGCAAAATTCATTTAGCCGTTCTGTTACTGATAGAACAATTTCACCGTATGATCGAGTAACAGATCGAACTCAGACTGCCGGCATGATAGTATCTTCTGGTGCTTCCGGTCCCTTCTAAAACAATGCTGGTGATCGGTCGATGTTTTTCGTATCTTTCCTTCTCTCCCTTTGTTCTACCACTAGCCTCTTCGGGTCATGGACCCGTAGTTGCGGACTGCGCTCTCTTTCCCACTGTGCAGTCATGTATGTGTAGAACTATTTTTCTTTCCCTTGAAAAATTAAAATCCATCACTCAGCCTAAATGCATGCCAGATTTGTCTTCTCATACGATGAACCAACATTACAACTCTCTTTTGCGTCAGAGATCGTCTATCCAAAATCAACAGAACTAGCTAGGATCATTCACACTTAATAGACAAAGAACCTATTATTGATGCGTAATTCTCATGATAGTGAACTTATGTCTTTTCTAGCACACTCGCACTTCTACCGAGGACATGATATAATTATCCCTCGTCAGATAAACCATCGCACCCCGCTGTGTCTATAAATTTGTCATTCATATAACAGACTTGAATCATAAACATGCCAATATTTTTTCCGAACTCAAGGAAAAATTGAAGTATGAATTTAAAAATGCATAAATTCAACAATACTACAATCTTATATCAATGAGTATACATTGCGTGCGATTGAAACTAACTTCGTGTTTTATCTGAGCCCTAATTCTCTTAACATTAGAGAATTCCCTCTTTCCATCTCTGGATACGGATCTCTTCCAGACCCCTTGTACCTTTGACGATTTATAACGGGAATACACACTCGTTTAGCTTAGCCAACCAAGATTGCTAGAAGTCAGAAAATTATTTCTAGCCCGCCTTTATTAATAACTCTTCTGGAAAATGTAATTTTATGACACCGGTTTCAAATGGACCGCAACTTCCTAAAAAGCTTCTCTGGTTTGTATCAATCCCGTCAGCTAACACTACATGACCTTACATTAACTTTGCACCCTTGTCCGTTCCCAGCTGTTAAAGAGTAAATCCTAATTAAAACTTAATTTATTCCCCAAGCAGAAAGATTCTACCCCTTGCAGTCAACAACTTATTGTTGGACTAGCCAATGCATCGGTCTTAAGGTTTATGTCTCATACTGACCACGAAAGAAAGTACTTTGACAATTTACTACAGACATATTAATCTACACAATTTTGCTCCATTACGCTTACCATTATAAAATGTTATTGCAACCAAAGACCGTGTATTGGTGACATGGCAACATGTCTAATTAATTTCGTCATGACATACAAAGACCTTGTATTGGCGACATGTCAAATTTATTTCGTAATGATATAAAAAAAGACCGTCAATTGGCGACATGTCTAGTTTATTTCGTTATGACCTACAAAACCTGTAGGGTTTATATATTCGATATGAAAGACTTGGTTTATATACTCAACGTGAAAGATTGAAAACTTATTAGTACCTGTGCTGGATATACTTCTGCTTTGCTCATTTAATTTACAGCGGCAAGAAATGATAATTGTCTACTTTTTTTACATCAGTGTAATTCACGAGAAAGCAATCTTGGGCGTTTTGCACTAAATAACATTTTTCTTCCCAAAATTAAGTCATTGTGCAGGCACAAAGCTCGTTGAATCTGCATTAACTCCCTTTTTCCACATTCTAAATAAATGTGTTTTCACTGTTCTCTTTCCCTATAGTAATACATTAGATAAATTAATTCCTCTCATTTATTTTAATCTTCTTGTTCGGAATCGTTCGATCCAGGAATCAGATAGCAGCAATCTATTTTTCAGGCCAATCAAAATTGTTTATTTTCCTCATAATTCATCGGCTACTTCTTATCGTTATGAAGACATTAGCGCCTCTGCAAGGATGAGATATTCAAGACATAATCTGTCATTCTGACATGGTCAGCGAAATACCACTGAAAGCTCAATCTGTCTAAATGAGTCTTTATTTAGAGATGCAAAAAATAAGCCCATTTGCGAAGGCGAAGATAGCATCAAAATTTGTTATGGTTTGTTGGCCACGAAAAGAAAGCAAGTTTTATTAAACCGTTTCGTCTAAATAATAATTACAATACGAATATCTCGGTGGCGATGATGGTACTTTTAACACATTATTGACGATATAATGCGAGTATATAACGCTCGACTCGTTTATTACGAGTATGACCGAATAGGCTACTGAGGCTCCATACTTGAAGCAGTGAAATCAAGCAAGATATGTACGAGTTTTGATGTTTCCATTATTGTATGTACCACTGAGATCAAGCAAGACATGTACGATTTTGATGTTTCCATAATAGTTTGTACCACTGAGATCAAGCAAGACATGTACGATTTTGATGTTTCCATAATAGTTTGTACCACTGAGATCAAGCAAGACATGTACGATTTTGATGTTTCCATAAAATCGTTGAATAATACCTTATATAATATGACCTACAACATAAGAGAATTTGAATAGTGCGATATATTCTCATTAGTGCGAGCGCTGGCTTCAATACATGAAGTTTTAAACTAGTTATGCGTAAGTTTAGGAAAGCTATTGTTTTAGTTTCTACTCTTTTCACTACGGTCTGTTGCAAATCTTAGGCAGTCGACATTTATACATATTATTAGAACGTGGATTCTCTGGATTGATTACTGAAATATTTTTGTCCCAAAATAATTTCATATCTTTACGCACATTCACTCCCTCTCACACAAACACATACATACATAGTACATGTATGTACGCATGTACGTACTTATTTATGTACGTACGTAAATACATACAGACATGCATGCAGGTATGCATAAACAAACAAATCTGAGTAACGGACGACAATTATCTATTCCATTTTGAATTTTTGTCGATGACGGATTCATTGTTATTCCATTCTTCGACTTTTGACGTTGCTAGAGAGAGAGGATCAGAATGGTGCACTGTCCTGCTGGACTGAAGCCAAACCCTCAAACAATAGAGTGCATAATCACATTTAATTTTTAGACCTCGTGTGTACATATGCAAACAGTTCTTTTCCTATGGATTTATTACATCTTTCCAATATATCCTATAGTCGACAGGATGACAGTGGCATTTGATTATATTTACAATAGCAATCATGTAGTAATATAAAATAATCATTCATCAATATTGCTCTGTAGTTTTGGTGAGCTCTGCACTTCAGTGATTATATATCTCTTTTCTGCAAATGAGACAATTTCCTATCCCCAGCAAGTGTATGTAAATCGACACGGTCGAACCAAAAAAGTGTATGTAAATCGACTGGGTCAAACCAAGAACACGTATGTTAATCGACTGGGTCAAAGCAAGAAAGTGTATGTAAATCGAATTGGTCAAACCAAGAAAGTGTATGCAAAACGACTGGGTCGAACCAGAAAGTGTAAATCGACTAGGTCAAAGCAAGAAAGTGTATGTAAATCAACTGGGTCAAACCAAGAACATTTTTGAGATACAACATCATACTTATCTCGATCGTTTATATCAGAAAAGTGTGTGTGTGTGTGTGTGTGTGTGTGTGTGTGTGTGTGTGTGTATGTGTGTGTGTGTGTGTGTTACGTGTCTAGGCTTGTACAAAAGTAACAAGAAAAAGTGAAGCCAACAAGCTTTGTAAAATTTAACAAATAATTTATTTCCCTAGAAAAACAAGATAAAAATGAGAAAAAGGACTTACGGTTTATGAATCAAATAAAAAAATTAATCCAAGAATTAAAAAATATAAGTCCTATCATAAAAAGTTCTAAATGAATCACAGTTCGAATCCCGATTAAATTCAATATGGAAGGCGATGACGTCTTCAATGGTCTGATTTGTTCTGATGTGTCAACAGTTCTTTGTTGAATCACAAAGAATAATATTCCAGTTTGGAATTCGGAATAATTTTCAATAAATGTCTTTGTGCAAGAATTCTATAAGGAGCACTTATATGTGTTTTCCAGAGAAATGAATTATTAATTCCGAAAAAAAAAAAAAAATTCAACTCAAACTGGTCACAACAAAACACTTTTGAGCTTCAAAGGTTTAAAGCACAACTAACTGATTCTTATGATAACATTAGTTATAAGCCTGACTAAAACGCAAAACAGATTCCCGGATAGGGGTCAAAATTTCATCCCACTGGGAAAACCAAAAGTTTGAAACAATATACAAATGTTATTTATCACGCACTCCAGGTATGGCCTTGATTTCACTAAATGAATCATACTCTTAGAATGAATTTTAAAAAAAAAAAAAAGTTATTTACACCAAACTCTATCTAATTTCTGAATCAAGGTCAGCAATTAGCTACAATGTTTCAACTAATGGCTGTTTATCAGGTCAAACAGAACTGAATTGAATTTTCTAAAAAAAATCAAATCCAGTAGAAAAAATTATTATTACAATAACATGTAATGGAATAAAATAAAAATAAAAAAATTTAAAACTAACAAACAAGTAATTAAATTACATATACATAACAGTGTGTGTGTGTGTGTATGTGTGTGTGTGTGTGTGTGTGTGTGTGTGTGTGTGTGTGTGTGTGTGTTAGATTTTTAGAGCAGCTTTATTACTTTTACATGTGACATCATGTTCCACCCAATCACATTACTCTGACACCAGGTCGACCAGTCCTAACACTAGCTTCTTAATGCTGAGCGCCAAGTGAGGTAGCTGCTAGTACCCACTTTTATAAGCCGTTGATATGACTCAAATTATTTTCAGTCGGTAAACCACACAGGCAGGAAGGGTAATTCCGGAGAACAACACGATATAGATCAAAATTTAAGGAACAACATTTATGTTGTAAACGTAGCAGCAAGATGTTATCGTGACGATTCCCAGATTCAAACGTTGCAGGCGTTTTATCAAAAGAATTATAAAATGTTCCTTTAAATAAGTAGGTTGGCCCAAAATTCGTCCACTTATTAGTGGTGAAAAAATAAATACAAGACAGTTCTTGTAAAAAAAAAAAAATATAAGACAATTCTATTCAGTATGGAAATAAAACTACGATTATGCCTTAAATTGCAATGTGATGTATCCCTGAAATAGGGTGTAGCGGAGAGTCTGTACTGAGTCAAGGATGATTAAGTAGAACGAACAAAACTTTTTGACTGACCATCTTTCTACTAATGTGATCAAACGGGTTTTAAAGTAAAGCAGACATTTTAATGGCAAATTTATGCAAACCGGGTACAAAAAGAGCTGATTTCAATTGAATATTTTTCATTCAGTTATATTTGAATATTTCTTTGTCGTTCATACTAAACCTTATTGCATGATGACCAGACATAAAATGCGTACTCAGGCTGATAAGCTGTCATCCTTGTATTTCATTTTTGGAGTGGATCTTTTCAGGCTTCATATTCTTTTTGAGGTTGAAATGATGTTATTAACATGCTGTGTCGATGATACCATTGAAGCTGGTGTTACTCCAAAATGTTCTTGAAGCTGCACAAACTTCATATTTTCATCGAATTATTGAAAACGTGGAAAAATAAACGAGTTTCCATTACTGAAAAGCATTGAAGTCAGGCAGCACGTTACGTACTGTGGGAATTTCGTGATTAAAACAAACCATTAGTCTAGATGTCTTAAGGGAACGACACATGACAATAAAAAATGATTGCTTTCAGCCAGTGAATTTGTTCTGGTGTCGGCTGTTAATTATTGAAAACGAATCCAAAATATTGGCCTGAAGTAATTTAGGTCAAAAAAATTAATACAGTTCTAAGTGCATAAAGTGAACCATTTATACCTCAAACAGAATGAAAATGCAACACTCGGAAAGACTACAGATATTGGCTACGCCTTCTTAACGTGAGTTTATGAAAAATAAATTTGTCACGTTCATATAAAACAATGATCGAGTTCTTACGACTTCTCAGATGTGGTAATGTGGCCAGAAATTATTCTAAGTATTGTTATCACTAATCATATAATTTGTTTTATTAGTTTGCTTTCAATTCTGACATTTATTGACCGAACTTCACTTAAGTCATTGGTTATAGCTGTTACAGCGCTATAGGAAAAGGTGGATTTACTGTCGACTTGATATTCAACAGTCCGCATTTATAAGTACACCCGATATTTCCCTGGAACATGTCATTATTCTCTCTTCTCTCCTCCTCATACACTATGTTGTTCCACTTGTCACACCCATCTGCTATGTGCGAAAAGCCACAGATGTCCGTGCAGCTGAACTCTGCTTTGCGACAGGTGCACCTTACTGTTTGATATTTCGTCTTAGTGCAACCATTCTTCAGACTTCGGTGCTAGAAACGGCATGATCATGACTGGAACCCAGCTTTCCTCTTCTCGTTTCCAGCCATATTCTTTCTGTGACGGGACATCGCGATTTCCCGTGGTGTCATTGTTCCAGTTAATGACCTCGTAGTGAGCCCGTAGAATTGCTTGATGAGCATTTGGTGTTGGTAGTGGCCTTTCCGATTTTTTCTTATTTTTTGTGAACAACTAACACCTCGACTTCTATACATTTGAGGTCTGCGTCTAAAGTAGGTACGCCTTACATAAAAACTGCTCTATAGCAGCAAATGTGTCATATTGAGCAATGAGGTTGTGCTCAAGCTTGCAGTGTAGTTATAATGCCATCACTGGCGTCTTGGAAACCTTTCCAGAAAGCTAGTTTTCCATTTACGACAAAACTACCTGCAATTTTGGCACCACTGATGGCAAGGGTTTCTGGCAAGGCGGCCGACTTGCTTGGTCCAAGGGCTTCATAGACTGATCTCAGTGCGATAACACTGAGCCTCCGACCAGTTCTGTTTAGAAAGTTGGTACCTTTGCATAATTCTGGATACCCTCGGATAGACAGCACAAAGACGACGTTTTCTGATCAGTGAATGCTGACGGCGAAGCCCCAGAGGCTATTGCAAATGCGACATGCAGTAGTAGCTTTGAATTGGGCTTCATCCTACCACCAACACATGCTTCGCATTTCCATGTGCCTTTTTCAGCATCATCTAAGTCAGGTAGCAGATCAGTTCCATCTTCGTCTCTACGTCTGACAGGAGTCGCTTTGTGGGTAATTTTACTATGTTTGTTGTATCCGTTATGTGATAGAGTATTTCTGGCAGGCTTCCTTGCCTCACGTCACGGTTTGCAATTTTTAATAACATAGGCACATCATAGCTGTCAGATATGAGGCACACTTTAGCAACATTGTTGTATAGATCTAGTATAAGGTTGGTGAAGTGATCAACCAATTAGCTGCAGTTCCGAAAGCAATCTGGCTTTTCAAGTGATAAGTGCATTCACATGTGCCACCTTCACTTCAGCATTCTTGCAACCTCTGGAGTCTGATATTTCTTCTGTGCAATTGAGGTTTCTGCTCTGGTGTAATGGTGCAAAATTTTTTAGAGATAATTTCGCAGTACATTCTGTCGTGGTCAGCGTGACAAGTAACTATGAAGATTTCCATATGGGCTAGACTCGCAATATATTTTTGCCAATTAGAGAAAGTAATCCTGATTCGCTAAGCTAAACGAGGGGTGTGTGTTCCAGGACGGAATTCAAGGATTTACAAATTCCCCTCGCGGATTTAGTCAGTCTATGTTTCTGAGGCAAGTCAGAATTTAGCTCCGGGAAATATCGTGTTGTAATGTGATGTGGATTTTTAACGTAGCTTTAACAATTTTTCAGTCATATCGCTACGATGTCTGCAGTGTGGCAGTTTATAGTGATGTCTAGCCCTGGGGTATCATGCCGCAGACATGTAGCATGATGTCCCACCCAGTCACATTATCCTGACACCAGGCCGACCAGTCCTAACACTAACCTCTTAATGCTGAGCGCCAAGCGAAGCAGCTGTTAGTACCATTTTTGTAAGTCTTTGGTATGACGCGGCCAGGGATTGAACCCACGGCCTCCCGCATCCGAAGCGGACGCTCTAACCACAAGGCCACCGGAACGGTCATAACATCTATCTCTCGTTAGATTGTCCAAGGGGACGGTGTAGGAAAGTTGACAAGGAAGCAAGAGATTCGGTTGAATAGTAAGAGTGAGTCTCAGTAAAGCACAACGTTAGTCTCAATTGCATTCAGTATGTTCCTTGATGTAAGTTTGTAATTATTTATTGAATTTTTCGTTTTAAATTCATGATTTAATTTCCTTGTTACTTTGTTGTTTATCGTTACACATATCAAGAGGGCAAATCGATTTCAAAGCTCGTTTCCTGATTCTTCTTTTTCTCATCTTCTCTTTCAGATTTCAATCAAAGCAAATTTTATCAGAGTATAAACGTTTTGCAACCTCTGATGATAAACATCCACAAATGAATCTAATTTGTCATACGGTTGTGGACATGCATCATTTACATATGTTTGTGAGTGATTTGTTTACATGAAAGTCGACCTGACTGAGAAAGGTTCCATAGTGATCACGAATAATTCGGTCCCAGGAGTAACGGATATAACCTTTACTATAGTCTCTGAAAGTACCACCTTTTTCTGTACTGAAACCAACTGCCGTCTAATTTGTGCCATAATTAGTTTCGTATCCTCCGTCTCAATCAGAAATGGTGTCTTTCAAAAAATGGGTCACAGGGCATAGTCCTCGTGACGGAGCCGAGTTGATGCTATTGCTCTTTTCACTAGTCGCTTTTACTTATAGAACGTGACAAAGATCAATCTAATCATATCGGTTTTTCTTGAGAGAAAGTAATTCTGGCATTAATTATAAGGCACGCTTGTATTCTTCTGATGGTAAATAACAGTCTTTTTCCGAGCATGACGCCATTGCAGATTTATAGAGTGGTTCTTATACGCTCTTTGCAAGGTCTGGAGATACCTTAATTGACCTTACGATCTAGAAAATGAGATGATTTACGGACAGGAAGGTGAGTTGTTTGCAGTGAAAACTATTTTCATTCAATTATTCTAATCCTTTAACAAACTGGTAGGAATTTATTCTTTCTGTATGAGACCCGATGTATGATTCAACAGGACAAATACTGAAATGATGAGCATAAAAGCAAATTTTGTTCCCTGTGGGAAGTATTTGTTGCATAGTCTTTGGATTGAATTTCATTAGGAGAGCTTGAGTGCGAATAGAAATAATACAACAAATGATTGTATCAATAATTTTGACATTTGTAATACAACAAAGTGATCGATGTCTCAATTTAGCTGTACCAAGCTATGTTTACTCAGTTAAATGGACGTCAGATTTTGTTATATGTTCTGCACAATAACAGGATGAGTCCTTCACAGTAATTTTTTTTTTTTTTTTTTTCAGGAGCAATAGTATCAACAAGCATTATCCTTCAGTGATACAGTATATTTATAACGATTCATTAGTCGTCAGCCACCTATATACTGATTAGTCATGTATTGAGACAAATGGAAAATCGTATCTTTAGGGGTCTTTTTTGACTGTGTGCACTTTATTTCCAATGGCTGGAATCTGACACAGAAATCCTAACAAACACCCCACTAAACTTTGGAAATTTTCAAATGTAATATTTTGATGTCTTGTAACTTCATTGGTTTACAGCGATCTGTATGAGGGAAGTACGGTTTGTTCAGTCTTAGTGTATGCTTTGACTTAGATATATAATGTATTCTAAAATCAAGATTAATTGGCTTCCTGTTGTAAAGTATGGAATCGGACAAATATATTTCATTTTCCATTGGTAGAATAAACTTTTTACAAATACCTAAAACATGTCCTAATTTGTTTGATATTTTACACATATTTATGCACGAAATTTATAATGTTAAAATATCTGTAAATCTCGAATAAATTACATAGATGAATTTTGCGGACAATAATGTTCATTTCAAATTCAAACATAATTTTGGTCAATCATTTGAGTAACTTGAAATAAATATAACATATAAGCTCATTTGGAGCTGCAGGCACGAATTATAGTTTTGTATAAAAATTACTCTCAAAACCATGACTAAGCAATATAACGAACTATTGAGCATTATGTGAACGTATTATGGACATGTTTTTTTAAAAAATAAAATTAACGTAGCTTTGTCACTTTTAGTCATATCGCTACAATTTCTGAGGTGTGGAAGTTTACAGTGATGTCTAACACTGGGGCATCATGTCGCAGACATGTGGCATCATGTCTCATCCAGTCACATTATTCTGACACCAGTCAGACCAGTCCTAGCTCCAACCTCTTAATGCTGAGCTCCAAGCGAGGCAGCCGCTAGTACCATTTTTAAAGTCTTAGATAAGACTCTGTTGGGGTTGGAACCCGCGACCTCCTGCATCAGAGGCGGACACCCTAACCACTTAGGCCACTGGAGAGGACTGTTATAAAGGACAGAGGCCATCCTCGAGAAAACTTCATTATAACCTCAGCATAATTGTTTTTAGAATGATTTTCATACACATTAGCTGTCCAAGTAAAAGCTTTAGATCTATGTTAGTTTCACGAAATAAATAGTGCTTCAGAGAGAGAGAGAGAGAGAGAGAGAGAGAGAGAGAGAGAGAGAATAAAAAGAACAGTTCGAATGAATATAACAATATTTGATTGAACGAATATAACAATAATTTAATCGTCGATGCCATTTATGGGATTCAGTCCAATATACTCGAAATGGTCAGTTTTCAACCAAGAACAACCCAGAGTGACTCACGAGATCCAGGTTTATAATACTACCCGTCAGATTTTCTTATTCAGATGACCACCTCAGCAAGCCAAGTGTTTAAATCGCAATGGCTGGGTGCCCCTTTTTTCTTCTCCACAACCAATGCAGGATATTACAGTACTTTTTCTCGTGACCATTTCTGCTGTTCATAAAAGAATTTCTGCACGTCTGCATCTCAACATCGTTCCACAGAGTATTTATTCAAACGGTTTCGGCAGTTGTTCGGCTTCTTCTGGAGAAAGCTATAACAACGTCCAACAAGTTAACGATAGTGTCTACTTAAGAGCTGAAGCGCCGCCATGTTTGTTTACTAGCGAAAATAGTTCCAAAAGTAGGTGGAGCTTTTACTCCTTATGCGGAAAATATTTTCTTTAAAAGGAAAACATTTAACATCTAAAGTATATGGTATTAAAAAGTGTTCAGAATTTAGGGATATTGTTTATTTTAAATAAAGAGAAAAAGAAGGACCAAACTTGGAAGGTATTATTGCATTGTAGATTACATTGAAGATTTACTTACCCCTGAAATTAAAGAGATTAGCAACGTGCAAAACTACTGACCTCGGAAACTTAAGATTTTGAAATTTATGCTTTTTAAAAACACATAGTGACACAATTTATTTTTGACGAAAAAGTTTGATTTGTTGAAAATACAGACACGGGATGTATTAGATTGACCTTCACAAGCATGAAAATAAATATAGTGATATATGGGATCAAGTGTTCGAAACTAATTTGTAACTTCTAACATACAGACGTGACCTTTGAATTGGTCTGCGTAAGGATAACGTCCACAACTGGAATGTAGATCGCGAGGTAACAAAAACTCATCGATTCAGTGTCACAGGATTCAATTAATTCCATATTCATGAGAAGAAAAAACAAATACAATACAATATCTACTAGCGTTATGGGTCCATCGCATTTATTTTTATTCCAAGAGGGAAAGAGTCAGTGAGACCTGCCTGATGGATTCTAGTAAAGATGACTGCAGAGATCTGTTTCAAGAATCAACTATCAATGGCAGTCAGACTGGAGTACAATATACATGTGTATGCACTGAAAATAACAGTTGTACCAGATCAACAATGCTATTTGAAAATATAAAATATGTTTATCTGAAGAGAAAAAAAAATTATTTATAGTTCTATCAAAATTCACTGCTGCCCAGTCAATTATGCATATATATATATATATCAGCGTTGTTGTTGTTGTTGTTGTTGTTGTTGTAACGCCAATTCTCAATGCAAGATAGTCTATATATGGCAGCGAGTATAACTGGTGGAGAAAGAACCCGGGAAATCCCCGGTAACACCACTGACCCACGGGAAACTACTGGCAGCGTTCCAGAACCCACGTGGACAAAGGTGAGATGGCAGAGACCTCTAACAGCGAACGCTTTAGACCACTCGACCACCTGGGGCCCCCATATATGAGCATTAAAGAATATTTAATTATAGTTCTCTCAAAAGTCGCCCCTGTCTTTTTAATGTTGACGACACAAAGTATGGATATTCCTAATGAATGGCAAATGTTCAGAGCACTACTCATGTAGATTCCCGCTGAACGGTAAAGCTCAGAATTTTTAATCACGACGATTCCATGTGAATGGCACAATGATCAGAACACTAATCTTAAAGATTCCCTGTTACAAGCAAACTGTTCAGAATTACTGTTGAGAAATCACAACAACGCCTACCCCGATCTGGAAAATGTAAACCGAATCTCGTCCAAAAATGTCAATTCACAAAATAATATCATGAAATAAGGAGTCTGCATCATTCATATCGTCTTCTCCGAACACTGGTCAGGCTCTTCCTCCGGCTTCGACAACCCACATCAAGAGCCAATGTCACAGGTTCGATTATTTGCATATTCAGTGGGGAAAACTTTATAGCCACTTTCGATATGGGTCCATGGCATATATTTGTAATCAAACAAGAAAGAGAAAAAAGGCAGACCTGCCAGGTGGATTCTAGTAACCATTTATAAAAACAACCGCATACATCTTTTTCAAGAATCGGGCCTCTCGTAATAAAAGGAGGGTCTTTTATAAGGGACATGATACTCACTCACTCCAGTTGCTTGATGTGCATAAGTTCGAACATATGAGCAACCCGTGATTATGGTTAAAGATACAGTCGTGATTTTGACCTTAATATTCTTTACAAAACTTGGTGACACCAATCTCTGATCTTCGTGGTCAGGCCAGCATGGAGCTAGCTCGGCGGTTGGTAATTAAATGTTTTGGGAGTTTTTCAGGTGGTATGTCCATTTTTGTTTTACAAGAATTTATTTAATTTAAAATGTATGATGTTTAACTATTTTGGCTGGTAGTTGAAGTATCATTTGAGTAATAGGGGTTTGAACTGCTACCCCAAAAAGCTCTAGGGAGAACATTGTTACTTTCACGGCAGGTCAATATTCATATAGGAAAATGATATGGCTACATATTCTAGCTTAATTAAGAGTATAAATGCGAGCGATTAAAACAAATAAAAGAAAATGCTTACACGAAGGTTCCCACATCCCCTTGAAAACGATTAGTTAATTAAATGTAAATCATCTGAATAATGTGGTGATGAATATAACTTTGGGACATGTTACAACACTATGGTCTTAAACTAAGTAACGAAAAGAGGCGAAACCAATAAGTTTAATAAAATACAATCACAATGATATAATCCAGAATGTCTTTGAATGAATTCACAATACTCCCAATGTAGTGTTTAGCCCAAAAAGTCTATGAGCACATTGTAGTTACAATGAATTTAAATAAATGATTGTTCTGAAATTATACCTGAATACAACAGTAAATGATTCCACAGACTGAACTTAAATCAAGAATGAAGACTTTGTTTACAAAACCAATATATGCAAATTTCACTCGACTTCAAGTCAATAGGTAATTTCATATGGAAAATTCCGTCAAATTCCTATACAAGTTTGGGCCTTGAGTTTAAATTTTAAGTGAACATCTTTTTTTAAAACAATGACAGAAGTCAGGTAGGCCAAAACTCTACGAAGCCCACTTCTATGCTGGTGGAAATGTCAATGTATATAAGAAGCAGACTTTCAAAGATGGTCACTACTTTGCCGGTGTAAACTTTATATATAAGGAACATATTTTAATAGGATTCACTCCTGTGCTGGTAGAAATGTCAAGGCAGTCATATAAAACATACGTCTTCATTTGATGCCATTGTGATTATTGACTTCGTTTGTTTACGAGGAAACTTTAAATGCTTGTATTTTGCGTCATATACAATGCACTATTACATGATAAGAAAGTGGTGTTCCACCATCGCCATTAATAATTATTTTATGTAACGAAAATTGTTGATGCATTTAAAAGTTTGTATAATGGACAAAGAAGAAACGCTGCCATATGTAATTTAGAAGACTACGATGCACGGTCCTTCCTTCTTAACGACAAAGATTATTAATCTTGAATGGTAAAATGGGACATCGTCAGATTCTGTTATCCATTTACCTGTATGAGCGATGAAAGAGTGTTGTACTTTGTATATTATTATTTATTCTATTTTATACCTACTATAATGGCACAGTCTTGCCATTTTCTGTGCATAAGGAAATATTGAGCCAATTTAAATTTTTATTTAAATTTTATTTGCTTATCACAAAAACGGCTGTATGTTTCCCGTCTTGATTTTTCATCAATTAGCAAGGATGATACGACAATTCAAAATATCTGTTACTGATAAACCTCGTCACCTAAGAGATTCTACACTTTTGTTTTGTCACCAACGTACGATTATACCTCATATAAGCTCGTGCTACCCTGCAGAACAGCTATATAACTGTATGTACCCATCAGTACTCTAAACTAAAACCAGCAGATAAAACCTTCCTTTGGTTAAATACTGACGGAATGAACGTCACTTTGATGGTTTGACCTAAATCGAAAAGTATATTCAATAAGCTTTCTTTTGTTGCATATTTTGTTGAAAACCTGTCCTATTTTTGTTTAGTCGGACACCGTAACGTTTAGAACAAACCAGCAATTAATTAGCATAAGACCAGAGAAGATGCAAGCCTTGTCGGCCAGCCACCACTCGAGTAGACCCACCACCCCCAATTTGAGTGATGGGATTAGATTTGTATGCACGCACACTATTGTTTGTCGAGAGATCGACACGTTCTGAGTGGGGAAAGATCCCATTTTGACGTATTAGAATGGGTTTCGAGTAGGAATAGGACCACAACTGAACGCGTTATCGCCTGCTTCTTAACTAGCCGTTTCGTGATGAATAGAAACACACCACCTAAAGAAACCCCTTCTACGTGAAAGCAAACACCATTGAGATTTTCTAGTTCGACCAATGGGTAACAGAGCCACCACTCGAAGTTTTTTTTGTATGTCCCGGGATGGCAAGTCTGGAATTGCAAATGGAGGAGTAGGCCTGTTGGAGCCCCCGAGCGTCAGCGGAGATTACTGAACCGTCATGTGCATACTATTGAATAAATTCGGCCGAGTTATCTAAATCGGGCTATTCCCTACTTCCAATTGTGCGTAAGCTACATATTATTATTAGGATCACGCTACTCAGTTGAAATTGCCCTTACTATTATTTTTTAATTTTGTGTACAGAATGTACATACATTTTTTGAAGGAAAAAAAAATAATGAAAAATACCAGGTCTAAGTTATCCATTAAACAATTTCGCGGTTGTAGTCTAACAAAACTGAGGTAATATTTAAGACGGGTGGGCAACATATTATATTTGAATATTCAGTCAGTGATATCAAATTGTGTTAATAAGCCAAAGTGAAAACCCTACAAATTGGTCAGTAGCCCTGAAAAGGGCTGACATCAAATCTCTAAAGGCAAAAGCAGGAACGGCCTAAAATGTTCCGGTGGCATGAACTTCTATTTAATCCTCCCATTGCTGGTGTTAAGGACGATGACATCTGCCATCAGCAGGTCGTCCCATTCTGTTTAATACTGGGTGGGCCTAGTTGGAATGCTGAATACTCTAATCATTTCGTTTATTATCGCTATCACTAGGGGAACGAGACATTGACAATATTTCTCTCCTAGTGAAATGATATCCCCCCCCCCCGCGCAGTCTGAAGTAAGTTAGTTTTCTTCCTCTTGGTCAGCTGGCGATCTCTCTTCTGTTTCTTTGTAGCATACAGAACGGTCCTTAAATCTTCTGTGTGTTGCTAGGCTGCCAAATTGTTTTCCGTAAGGACTCCCATTCCCCACTCCTCAGCCTGGAACAAAGATACTCGGCCAGTTGCTGCCCTTTCCTTGGCAGTGGCAGTCGGCCTCACCGATGATATTAACGTCCTCTCGATCTATGTAGTCCTGAATCTGAATGTTCTATAACAGTACTGAGTTCATCTTAAGAGTTGATAATTTTTTATTTCTTTCACCTAAGTCAGTAATAAACTAACACTGTGAGAGATAAATCGTAGATAGTTCTAGTAGAGCTTACTATTCTTTCACTCAAGCTTATTTTGGTTTCGTTTTCATCTATCGATTTGATTATTTCTCCGAGAACATTCTCTTTATGCAACAGTGACAAATTATTAACCTTAGCAGTAAATTTTTATTCAAACTTTACCACAACAGCTTTAAAGTCATCGACTATATTTCTATTCTCTTCATCTTTCTATTTCTTCTCATCATTTAATTCTTTTTGTAACTCTTGAGGTTGAGATTTTGAAGACTTTTAAGTTTCCAGAGAATATGTAATTTCCTCCATGTCACACTAATATCTCGCTCTTTATCCTTTGTTCAATGGTTTATAATTATTGTTTTATGTTTGTTTGGTTGTTTTTTCTCTAGGCCTGTCTCTAACAGTTTGTAAAATTTAAAGTCACTGAGTATAGTATTTAATATCCTGATAATTAAATCTAATCTTGCCCTTTTTGTCGTCTGTTTTATTCTTCAGTTCTACTTTTTTGATTTTTTTGTTGGCTTCTTTTATTTGTTTGTTTGATTTAGTTCCGTTTTTGTTTTCGTATGTTCACTTGTACTTTGCTGTAGAATTGTTAATTACTGTCTGCCTTGGCTCTCCATGTTTTGCTAGTTTTATTATAAGGATGGGCTCTGTTAATAGCATCCAAAGTTTGCTTGTAGGATATACTACACTGATAATACGGTTATTGTTATTTCGCATAAAGTTGTACTTGTTATTCCATCTACTGAATTAATATCGGCTGTAATCGAAATGAAATTTTGAAAATTGTTTACCCTATTTGCATAGCGTGAAATAGCAATATCATTAGTCTGAGCTTTACTAAGCACATTCGGTACAGTCATACAGTGGAGATCAATCACTTTTCTGTTTTCATTTTGAATGCTGAAATTTTAACCTGCCTATCCACACCCTTTGCAATTGCATGCATAGACTATTATCAGCATATTATATAAAATCACCGTAAAAAAACCACTTTCAACAGGCAAGGACTGTTACAAATATGAGTAGTTGAAGTTTAAGTAATTGTTTGGTATTATTGACCTGCTGCACAATAAAATGTTGAAATAGCCAGATTCACAAAACCCACAGGTTCATGAGATTCAGTAAATGTCAGTATAGATCTGTAAGTATTGAATCCTAGCAGTTTAGAATTGCAGCTTGTTATGTATAATATGTAATTATTGGCAGGAGTTGTTAAAACATCTGAATTGTGTTTCAAGCACTGTATATCAATCCTTTCCTTGTCTTAGAATTTAGCATCGAACTATATTTGGCCTTATTAGGTTCGCTAGCATTCATTTACTAACTTAATTATTTTATCTTGAGGTATCCCTTGAGCTTTTAGATACTCGATCGTAAACTGGAATAATGAAATCCGATGAATTGTGTGATTCATACAATATCGTTTGTGCTGGTGAATCTATTCACATCATAGACAGTTGTTTAAAAACACGCTGTAACTAACTGAGGGGTGAATTTAGTGATCCAGTATATAACGTGTTAATTATGGTGTTGGTTTCACTGGTCAGTTATTTGCTGAAATTCCAGAAC
>JAECUM010042323.1:0-51731 GCA_016617855.1 Megalonaias nervosa
CTCTACCTTCTGGAATCTAAAAAAGTTTATATATCATTATGAAGCTGATCAAAATATATTTGTGCACCCGGAATCCCGTCCCGCGTGGTACAAGGAAGTTAAATAAGTGGAACAAACACAATGCTGGCACACACCTTAACCATTGTGTCCTCCACTCTTATAGAAATTAATCTGTAGATACTTATCGACGTAGGTCATATTATCGCTATCGACATGTACCAAAGTGATAAGGAACTAATAAGATTAAATTTATTCGCTATTTTGTCCTACGAAAATTATCTTACCTCTGCTACGGAACTTTGTATCATACATGAGAGTACATGTTGATGGATGTCTTTGCCACATACAGGGCAACCCACAGTGTAGCCCTGGAGACTTTGAAACAGTGACTTGTTTACTCGCCGATTCCTTCAGCAGTAGGAGCCCGCTTGTCATGAGTTCTCTGGTATTGGATTTTACCGAGTTCATTTACAGTGCTGTTTTGTGCAATCTGTCCACAGTGCAGAAGAACCTTGTCAAGACGCTGTGCTCGTTATGTAAGCAGTCTTCCGCTGTAGATTGATAATGAAAACAAATGTTCATTATTACTCTCCGCTCTATATAATGGAAATTGTTATATATAACTAATGCTTCGAATTTTATTCCAAATTATCTAGAAATACATACTGTCATCACAAATGCCAGGTTGTAAGTTAGTGTTTCAGGTTAGACATTATATAACTGAACGGATAAATTGAATTAAATTATATTTTGCTGGTATTAAACAATGAGAAACATTCGAGTTTTAAGAATTCATCGCGTTTATTCTTGTTGCATACATATTAACGATAGTTTTATTATACAGTCGTTTTAAGAAAATAATCACTTGCGCAACCTTAAAGGTCACGCCCTCCCTATTGTGCAGCTCAAAGTCACTGTGGCAAACAAACTGACCTTGTTTGCATAGTAAACGCATCGACAAATATATAGAAATATGGACAAAATAGAGATAAGAGAAATAATGCTATCAAATTATATAAAAACAGAGACAACCATTTTAGTTACATTTTCATTGCCCAGTCTTAGTACAAAATGTATATAGATAGAGATATGCAACATTTGTTCTTTACGTTCTCGTGTCTCAATAATAATGGTTACAATAAAAAAACAATAATTGTAGCGTCATATATGCGGTCTATATTGCCATCTATGGATAAAGGGAGCCTTTATTCTAGCTTATTTCCCGGTTGAAACGGAATTTTTTAAGCAGGAAATTACCTGCCCAAATCGTGCATGAGTTTGTTTCATCAAGGTATAAGGAAATGCCTTCATTTCATTGCTATGTGAGCAAGTTGAAGGTTTGAGCCCAACTTGATTCATGTGTGGTATCTGCCGAGTACAGACAAAAAGAAAAAGGACAAGATTTCCACCAGCAAAAAAAAATCCTCTAGGACACCCCCCCCCCCAACACACACTAAAATAAAAACAGGACATAATCCCATCCCGCAGTCTAAGCTTTTAATCATTTTATACAGTCACACATATATTGGATTATTTGGAAACGGGATAAGAGAGAAAGAAATGTGACATATCATTAATATATTTCATATTTAATTTAGTTGCGGAATTTCATTTTTATAAGATATAGTTATGGCTTAGTTTGTAAGTACTTAAATCCTGGCGGAAAAAAAAGAAGAAATGTGACATGCCATCAATATACCCACTATTTAAATTAATTATGGAATTTATGTATATCAATTTAAAATTATGACTTATCTTTAAAGTACTTCCCAAAACATAACACTTGTGGTCAAATATAGAAACCTTGGTACTAATAATAGCAAGATGGCAAAGCACATGCATGTGCAATTATTTTTTAGATCATAACACACTTTATTCATGTTAATCTGCTCGCCTCTTAATATCGAACACCTGGTCCGGTATACGTCTTATATCTACTAAAACCGGCACAATATGTCAAAAGGTCCAAACCGGCACATTCAAATGTATATTTATTTATGGTTTGCAAAGTTTAAGAGGGCTAATGTTGGAGTGGGAGAGGGGATTGTGACCTATATTTCATTGGTCAGACAGGTTTTGTCGAAAGGGGTATCTTATCCTGGAGGTATTTTGTACTGAGAGGATATTGTCCTACACCTGATGTCGATAATGGAGGCGGATTGTTTGCAAAAAAAAGAAAAAAGAAAGAAAGAAAGAAAGAAAGAGATAAACCACTTCTGGATCTTTACAGACTAAGGTACATTGTAGATCTGTCAGAGTCCCAATAGAGAGTTATTGAACAGGAACAGTTTATTATTGTCAAAGAGTAAGGCAATACATCACATGGCTTCGCCTTAGAACAATTTGATCATTTCCGTCGTACATGCGTACAACGTTACCTAGGGTGGATAATTGCTTTTTCCAGTTAAGTGACTGAACTAGCATGTATCTCGTCGTAGATCGCTTGCGACGAGAGACACAAAATCACGGTATGCACGGGTATTTTACCCTTATAATACTCATTCTCCTCTAGATTTAAGGCAAGTTTCTGTTATAATCGGCACATTGGTCTTTTGGGATCTTGTCAAGAAAAGTAGGCTATCCATTTCATTTTACAGCCATAGGGGAAAGTGATACATTTTATTCTATTTGCAAATATGCGAAGTATATTAAGTTTAATGACGTGACGTGAAATGTTCCCTTTATCACTACGCGGATTTCAAACGTTATGATCTTTGAACTGTTAGAAGTCGCTATTAAGATTTTGATTTAGTAGCTTGTATCTATAGATTTTAATTCCGTACCTGTTACTATGACCAATTTGGTGTTAGTTTAGCTGTGTGTGTGTATGCTGGTGTATCAGACTGTCAGTCTGGATGTTTGTATGTCTGTCTGTGTGATTATGGAAGCAGGTACGACTATCAAGCTCATGCAACGACGGAAGTGCTGATCTGTAAACTGTTACGCATGGTGGATCCATGAAGTGGGTGTGTGGCCAGTGCAAGTGTGGGCTAACCCAAGAATTCAGGAGAACTGTGTGGTTTGACAAAGGACATGAGTAGTTAATGGGGATACTTTGGTGTCAATGGGTCTTCTATGTTAAAACAGGGGGTTTGTACCCTGGCGTCAAGGGGAATTTAACATAGGCATTTTGTATACTACTTTATAGATTGGGACTGTATAGAGTCAACGGAAATCCCAGTCAAAAGGTGGTGGGTCGGTTTGGCGTCAAGGGGAATTTAACATAGGCATTTTATAGATTTTAATGAGGGACAAAAACAATAGAGAGACACAGATAAACACATATATAACACATATAGGCAAAGTGAGAATAAATATATTTTCGAGGCATAGGAAGTGGCTCTGAAAAGGACCGTTGGTTTTGATTTATGTTAACACCAGTTCGTTAACATAGAGGGCATCTCACTGAACTTCTTCTCTTTCTCAAACTTCGTCTAACTTCTGGTCCGTAGATGAGGACTCGCTTCAGACAGCCCTGCTTTTCCACATAGAGCCTTCGTTTCCAAAGGGCTGTATCAGTGATCTGAGTAATTGCCCATGATGATCTCACATACATGGGATAGTGCGGGTTGAACAGCATCGACGATAGGAGGGTAGATGATTCTAGGTTAGTCCACATTTTGTGACGAGAACAGTGAAGGGAATGAAGTGAACTGAGTTTATTTATAGTGGAAGACCAGATCGAAACGGATTGAAATTGTTCACTAATCCCAACACGCGTTACAAAGTTCAGTCACTTAGCGGAGTCTGTCTTCCAATCCGAAGAGAACTACCTGTGACATCACATTCCCTATATAGGTGCGCTAGCGTCTGTGCGCATTGTTTTGTGAAACACGAATGAAACTAAGAAGACGATGAATTTGGGTGCACCGGCTTTGGAGACGAAAAGCGATGGCATAGCAGTATCTACCAAAGTTAACACAGCGCTACTTCCAGAAGAGATGGATTTCAACTGGGATTTAGTAGATTTTCTCTCTTCGCAAGAATTTGTTCCTGTACCAGTACCTTCACACCTTCTCCTTCTTTACCACACGTCGAGGATTTTAAACAGAGAAAGAAAGAAGAATTGGAGATATTTTTACAACAGCAGAAAGAGGCAGAACAAACATTTGTCCTTGAACAGCAACAGCGAGAAGAAGAGGCAAGAAGGAAACGACAGGAAGAAGAAGCAGAGAAGAACAAGGTCTAGGAGAGAAGGAGAACAGTGAACTTCAAACGGTAACGATACTCATGGACATTTTGGCAGAGTTAAGAACTCTGAAACAAATGTATCAGACTTCTTTCTTACGAACCAAGAGAAAAAGACCTTCCCTAGCCAAACAGTCCAACCCGGTTACTACACCTGCGATGCCACCACTAGTGATTTCTACCAAATCATTGACAGGAGCAAGTCCAGAAGTAGGCCTTGGCCGTTACAAAGGCTTAAGGCAGTTAAAGCTGATTGCTTCTCGTTCCTGAGTTTGTGTTTTGAAGAAAGAAAAAACAAACACCCAAAGGCCCTTTTCAGGGCCACTCACTTCTTTCGAAAAGAGATAGTATTCATTTTGCCAAAATCAATTAAAACTCAAAACCCCTTGTTTGCTCAATGACGTATGTGTGTGAGTGCATGAGTGTAGGTCCTTATTATTCTAAACAATCAAAACCAAGAGACACGTACGTTTTTCCAGTCTGGTCTATTCTGGTACAAATTGTTACAATTCATTGTCACAACATAACACAACACTTTTTTTGAAAATTTCATAGACTTCTTCTGTCTCTTTTTGCTTCACTCTCTGTATTTTGAATTTCTTCACTTTCACAGTTTTATCCTCCTCATCTTCCTGACTTTTTTCTCGTCTTCTTTTCTTTTCTGTCTTCTCTTTCTGAACGTGTCGGGGTTCTTCCTTTGCCGAGAACACCTCTTCTTCCTCCTCCTCCTGCTCCTGTTGTTTCTTAGGGCAGTCTGAAGACCAATGTCCTTTCTCTTGACAATGATAACGGGTATCTTGACTTTTGTCTCTTCTGACACTGGTCTTGCTTTTTTGACGATCTGCACATTCTGTAGCCCAATGCCCTTTCTTCTGACAGATATAGCAAGCATCTTGACTTTTATCTCGAAAGGAGGGGGAGTAGTCCGTTGGCTTGTCTGAAGAAAACTTTCGTTTGACACCTCGCAAAGCTCTGATCAGAAGTTCGATATGTGTGGGCTCTTCCATCGTGCTGGTCGGCTTGAGAACGAAATGAATACTGAAAGGGAAGGCACCAACCCTTTATATATACACTGAGTCTGACATGGATATATAGGGGTCCATGGCATTTCAAAAGAAGTCATTTGACTTTTTGCAGTCAAAATGAAACGATCGCATCACTTCGTAAAGAAAGGAGAAGAAAGTAAGAGGCAGAAACGTGATTTATCGCCTCACACAGTAGCTGAAGTCTTGGCTCAAATTCATGCCAGCGATTTTGAAGATGAGATGAGTGAGCCAGAATCCAGACCCAGAGAGTCTACACCAAGTCAAAGTCCATCACCACCAGTAAACCCTGAAAAGTACTACCACATTCAAGAGACGGACAAACGCTCCTCTAGAAAAGTTAGAACCACAGCCTACACGTACACGGTGAAGTTTAAATATTTCAAGTCCGACGTACCGTTGGAAAAAGCAGAGGGGTTCATCACCGATGTGTGGGATTCTTTGTTAACCACACTGAAACATCAATGTGAAGCCAAAGAAGATGATCGCTTGAGACTTTCCATTCAGCACGACAGTTTGAAATCATCCGTTTGGATCGAGTTTGGCAGCCCAGCAGAATTGATACCTTTCAAAGTCATGGACAAGATTCAACACGTGCAACAATCCAACGACAAGTTTCACATCGCCGACGGAAAAGCGACACTGTTCATGACCCACGTGTCTCTTCCCCAAGGGAAGGGACGCAAAATGGTGTTATTGGTAGACAACCCTCGCATCACAAAAAAGAGCCTCGTCCAAATTAACAACCCTCAACATAAGACGTATTTAGCCCGTGCCATCGTGGTGGGACGAAATATGCTGACAAGAGCGATAAGGCAGAAAGGAAAAGAGCCTGGAAAAGTATTCAACATTCAGACCGAGCCAAACAAAAAAGAGAAGCAGAACTCCTGTTACAGCAAGCGGGGATATCCAAAGACACACCCTGCGGCATTCCTGAAATGCAAAACTTGCAAGATGTCTTGGCTTCACGCTACACATTGAAAGTAGACCCTCAAGAAGTGCGCGGACCTCTGCTGTTTCGAGGCAAACATTTCAAAGACGGAAAATACTTTCACGTCTATCATTACGATGATCATTTTGATGCCATTACCAGTATGACCGGTTTCCTGGCATACGGTTATTACTGTAAGAAATGTGACTATGGCTATAACAATCGAGAGAAACACAAGCATTGCGGATCGAAATGTGAGGGATGTTTAGTCTCTAAGCCCTGTCTGGATCAAGGACAAGAACGAGTGCATTGCTCTGCTTGTCAGCACACGTTTGCCAGTTCAACCTGTTACCAGCAACATCTAAAGACACAAGGTTCACAGCAGAAAAGTGCTTGTCAACTCCTGAGATTGTGCCCAACTTGTGGACGAGGCATACGTACCAACAGTGCCAAGGCACACGTATGTTCAGGAAAGAAGCGATGTCACATTTGTCGCCAAACGTGGACTTGGAACATCAATGCTACATTGAAAAATGCCATTCCAAACATCAACAAGAAGAAGATAATAACCAAAAGAAAGGCAATATCATCTTTTTCGATTTCGAATGCATGCAAGAGACTGGCATTCACATTCCTAATTTCTGCTTGGCTCATCGAGCGTGTGAGAAGCGCATCCAAGAGCCTATCTTTACTCATTGCCCTCACTGTAGCAAGATTCCTGAAGGACGTGAAAAATCATTCGGGGACCGAACACCCTAGCCGATTTCGCCCAATGGATCTTAGTCCCCATCGACGAGACGTGGAGCCAAGAAGACATCGAACGTTACGGAGATTGTCATCGCTATGCCACAGTGATGGCTCACAATTTCTCGGGATACGATGGGCAATTTCTCCTCAGATATTATACGGAACAAAGTACCGACCGTCCTAAAGTGACTTTGAACGGATCCAAAATCATGTCCATGCAAGTGGGACAAGTGCAGTTTAAAGACTCGATGAGTTACTTGCCCATGCCTTTGAGTCGCATGCCTAAAACGTTTGGGATGACAGAAATGGCCAAAGGCTATTTTCCACACTTTTTCAATACCGAAGCCAATCAACACCCCGTTCCACCCCATTTGCCTGAGGCTCACTACTATGACCCCGAGAAAATGCGTACCCAGCAAAGAGAAGCCTTCTACGCATGGTACCAGACTCACGCCTCGGACCCCTTCGACTTTCAGGAAGAATTGTTAAAATATTGTCGTTCCGACGTGGACATTTTACGGCGATGCTGTGGAAAATTTCGAGAACTGTTCATGGAACACGGAGGGATCGACCCTTTGAAAGAAGCTTGCACCATTGCTAAAGTGTGTTCCTTAGTGTACCGCCAACGATTCATGCCCGAAAACACCCTAGCTATCATGGGTCCTCAAACAACCAATTTTGTCAAACGTCAATACTCGGTCAAATCCCTACGCTGGCTACATTACTTGTGCGACAAGGAAAACAAATGGATCCAACACTATCGGAAGGTATTAGGTGGATTGCTGGGACTTAGAAAATCCCAAGATCGTGTACGAGTTTCACGGTTGCTTATTTCACGGATGTCCCATCTGTTATCCTCAACGTGACACTACAAATCAGATTTTACAACGGACCATGAAAGACTTGTACCAGGCCACTTGTCAGCGACGCTTGAAGTTAGAAGAGCAAGGATACCAAGTGGTAGAAATGTGGGATTGAAAACCGATCCCGAGTTTAAGCGCATCGTGGAAAGTTATAAGCTGGTGGACCCACTGAACCCAAGGTACAGTTTGTACGGAGGACGGACGAATGCCACCTGTTTGCTGTACCAAGCCGACGAAGAGAAAGGAGAGGAAATCAAATAATTGGACGTGTGTTCTCTGTATCCGTACGTGTGCAAATATTGTCACTTTTCCGCAGGGCACCCACAATTGCTGACATAACACATTGAAATGGAAAACATTCGACAATACGAAGGATTGATCAAGTGCAAAGTCTTGCACCCACTAACTTGTACCATCCCATTTTACCACATCATTGCCAGGGAAAACTGATGTTTCCCTTGTGCCGTATTTGTGCTGAAACGTGCAACCAAGACCGACCTTGTCAGCATAGCCAGGAAGAATGCGCCTTAACGGAAACTTGGGTCAGCGTGGAAGTGTTCAAAACTCTGGACCTGCGATGCCAATTGTTAGAAGTGTACGAAACTTACCACATTTACAAGACAGACAAATGCCACAAGGGCGACGAGACTCATAAAGGCCAATAGAAATTCAAAGAGAAATACTGGGAGCAGGAAGGGATCACGTTAGACCACGTAGGAAGGCGATAGTTTGTCGAAGTGATGTCAAATTGCTTGTGGGGTAAAATGGCACAACGACCGTGTTTACCCAAGACGGAGTATTTGACAGAACCTTCCCGCTATTTCCAGATGATTCACGACAAAACCAAATACATGAAACACGTGGACGTCGTTCGTGAGGACTTGATCTTAGTCAATTGCGAAGAAGAACTCGACTTTGTAGAAGCCGACGAATTTGGAAATGTCATCATTGCGGCTTACGTGACAGCCCATGCTCGTTTAAAACTGTACGAAGCTTTAGAACTGTTAGGAGATCGTGTGCTGTATTTTGACACGGGCAGTTCCATCTACATCGATCGCCTGGGTCAACAACACCCTAACATCGAAGGAGACCGTTTACGAGCCTGGACGGACGAGCATCCCGTCTACAAGATTCTAAATTTTGCAAGTGGCTGTCCCAAACATTACGGCTACGGATACCGTGACTCACAAGGAAAAAAACACACGGAGTGTAAAGTGAAAGGATTGACTCTCAATTATCGCACCAGTCGACTGGTGAACTTTGGCGTCTTGAAAGAAGCCTTGCAGTCTGGGCAGGATGGAAATTTTAAAGTGGCCACCCACGAACCGCACAAGATTTTACGTTTACCCACACACCAAATCGTCAGCCGACTCTTGGAAAAAGTCTATCAAATTGTGTACCAGAAGCGAGTTCGGCTTCCCAACCACTTCACTTTACCGTACGGTCAAGCTGGTATAAAAAATAATGGTTCCAAGACGATAGTCACCAACATGAAGGATGACTTCGACACAGCAGGAATCGACTGAGAAACCAACAGAGAACTCCAAGTTCAAACCATACCATTTTCCTGTTTTCTTGCCTGATTATTGTAGTTGTGCCAGTCCATTGGAAACGTTTCAAAAATGGCGCACGGACAGGGAAGGATTTCCTACTGCGAATGTTTTAGCGAGAACAGGATTTGTCTACTTTGGACCTGAAACTGGATTGTGATATGAAGTACAGTGTTTCAGTTGTGGTCTGAGGTTGCGTATGGATCGAGGTATATATAAAGATTCAGCTATTTTAGAAATAATCAATGGTCTCCACACTGTCCTTACCTTTCTGTGACGTTTCCACTCATTGCACTACGGATCAGGTATGACGGTTCCTTATAGAAGGTAGTACCGTTGTCCAGGAAGAAAAAAAGGAAGACTTGCAAAACTAGGCATAAAAAGGAACGATGTGCAAGTTCGAAACTTCATTAGGACTGGTATAAAAAGGGACCACGTCCAAAACCAATAGTTCATTATCACTTCCGAAACCAAGCGAGAAAGATGAATCCTTTCAAGCAAAGACAGTTCAAGTTCGATGATGCTCAAGTGGAGTACGATGCTGTGCCTTGCGATGGCAGGGATTCCGCACGCAGTGACCTCATCGATTCAATATCACATCATGGGAACTTTGCTATGACTATACCTACCATGGAAAGTGATGCTGTGCGTGTGAAACCTGACCGATGCGAAAGCGATGCCACTCGTCATCGTACACTTTTTCATTTTGCTGCGATTCATGGTGGATGTCATCATCATGAAACCATGCGGCTACCACCCTACGGATGTCATCCAAAACTGAGCAAACTCCTGCATATTTCACCTTACCCTCATCGAAATGAACCTGTGAAAGACGAATATTCGTTCCCTGTGCGTTTGCCTGAATAATGCGACTATGGAAGTCGATTCGACACCTTCCGAAGAAAATGGCCAAACTATCTGGGAGGACCTACCCCCGAAGAATTAGCTAGAGCCGGATTTATCTACTTGGGAGAAGGGGATAAAGTCAAGTACTTCAGTTGCGGTGTGTCACTTTACGAGTGGGAGAAGAAAGATTGCGTTTACCTGGAACATGCTCGATGGTCTCCGGATTGTCACTACCTACCTTTAGTGGGACCTCGTCATTGAAGTGGGCATACCATGTCGTTTAAGAAACCAGCTGCTTGGCTAGGTGTCAAACGTTGGACAACACCTAAACAAGCATTTAAACCCCATTGAAAAAATAATCTTCAAACATTACCAAACGACTTGCAAGAGAAGATCTACAAGGACATTTGGCAGGGACTTGCCAAATCTCAATGGGTGACTGTAGAACTTTTATGTCGAGAAATGCACAAGAAAAAATTGACAAAAGTCAACAAACAAGTCAGATTTCTCTGGATCAAGTGTGCGTTCTTCCGAATATTCCGCTTTAGGCCGTTTACATCAGAAGATTTTATTACCATTCTTGACCGATTCCTGGAATGGCAGTGGCCAGAAATTACTCACTACTTCCGTTACTTTCACTCTAGGAGGTATAAAAACTGACTACCATGCCACAACTTTTGTTATTCGTGATACAACAAATTCTGTGGAAGAGAATCAATGCCAATATTCTATCGGTGGAGGATTACGATCGCCTATTACAGGAACTGTCTCCACTGAATTGGGGTCGACGTGTGGTGTGTGTCTTAGTGACTTGCTTTCTAGGATTTCGTTTACCAGCCGATTCTTTGTGGACTCTTTACGAACAGCACATACCAATCCAAAAAAGCATGAAAGTGGTTCCTTTAAATGTACACGAAAAGCTCATTCTGCTCAAAGCTTTGGCGCTTTCATTTCGATACTTCTCGACAACCTCTACAGGAAAGAAAGATTCGTGAACGTTTAGGTACTGAAGAGGTGTACGACGATGTGTGTGTAGCTTGTGGCTTACACCCTCACTGGAAAGATGTATGTGACTGGAAACGTTGGGGTTTCGAGGCTTGGGCAAAAGAAGTGGCACTCTATGCAAGATTTATCATCCTATAGAACTAAAACGTTCCGTGAAAAAAGTAACTTTTAAACTTGTGTTAGTGACAGTACCAGAAGAAGAACCACTCCCGTCATTGACATCCCCGAAAGACCATTCCGGGAAGACGCTTGTGTGACGTTGACCAGTGTAGAGACTCTAAGAACATTACACACTGTCCTTACGACACCACCTCTTGATCACCACAAATGTTGTACAGAGGCTTGTTTATATTCCACTTTGATCGTTTTGATGTGTCTTTTATTCATGTACTTAACCATTTGGCTTTTATGCATTTTTGTCTTTCGTGTTGTTCACTTTTAAAGATGAAAATAAACGTGTCCTGAAAAATGTATTAAAACTCTTGTCTTGTCTGTCTTCCTGTCAAAAGTGGCATTCCTTACACTGCTACTATTATGGCAACCTCTACTGTCTCTGCTCCCTCTTCCACCACTTTCAAAATGATCGACGAACACTTAGATCGTGCTAGTTGGGAGGCCATGTATCTTCAGCATCCCTTTAACATGCTCATTGCTGGACAGAGCGGTTCAGGCAAAACCGAATTTGTCAAACGTTTGATCGAACATAAACATCATTTGATCGATCCTCCCCCTCAACGCATCGTGTTGTGTTACAAAGAGTGGCAATCGGCGTACAGCCTTCTGCGAGAAAGTCAAGGCGATTCCATCGTCTTTGTGGAAGGCATTCCTGTCGAAGACGACGGGTTCGTGTCTGACCCTAGTCAAACTCATTTGGTTATTTTTGACGACATGTTAGGAGAAGACGAAGAAGAAATTAAACTCTGGTTTACGCGCAAAGGGCATATCGTAATGCCAGTGTCATTTACATCACTCACAATTTGTTTGAACAAAGTAAAGCCCATCGCACCATCAGTCTCAATGCTCATTACGTGGTCTTGTTTAAAAGCCCAAGATAAATCGCAAGTGCAAGTGTTAGCGAAACAGTTGGGAACGCCTTGCATTGGCTAACCCATGCGTACGACGATGCCACTCAAACACCACATGTCTATTTACTCTTGGATTTAAAACCCACCACTCCCGATTATTTGCGATTTCGTACCCATCTGTTTCAGCATTGGAGTCAAGATGGCGGGCCTGTTGTGTACACGTCATCGTCGTCGACTTAACCACAACAGCAAGAACCAAAACATCTATAAAAACCTCGGTCATTTGGGTCTGTCTCACACATCGTCAACATGACGTCCATTCAGTTTCATCTTCCCGTCAAATTGATTCGGGCCTTGTACGGTATCAGTCGCGAAAAAAATCCACAAATACGTGCTCGTGTCTTAGGAGCTAGTCTCAAAGAAGTCTTACGATGGTTTACGGTGACAGCACGTCAATTACTGCAAGGCATCATTTAGATTCCACATCAAACCAAACTTGTTTTTGGACAAAAACAAAGTAGCCTTGACGCTACTGGCTGAACCTCACATTGACACTCAAACAAAAAAAAACAAATCATTTTGAAACCTGGAGGTAGCGGTTCTCTATGAGGTGTCATCATTCGCTCCTTCTTAAAATGGGATAACAATGCTCCCAAAGTTGTTCCCAAGAAAAAAGCCACTCCCCGACGTACCCAGAAGAAAAAGAAAAAGAGCAACGGTGTCAAGACCAGGTCACAGCCACAGAAAAGGAAAAAGAAAATTCCACAAAAAAACAACTTCTACCCGCAAGAGAGCCACTGCCGCCAGGACGCAACCTTACATTCGCAAACCACGGTCTGCTGCAACAACGGTGACAGCGTCTCCAGTAGCCTCAGCTTCTTTCACTTCTCCGTTGCTAGTGATGCCTGCCAAACCCGATTTGACACGTGTCTTTCCTAAATTTGATGAAAAATTGGAAACCCGCGTCTCCAAGAACTTCTCCTCCAGTGGTGACACCCTCTTCCTCTTTAGCGGCAGTGGCCGCTGCTCACAAACTACCTGCCCCCAAAATCAATGTCCAAGAAAGATCGGGTATGTTAAAGAGTATACTGGATTTGTCCAAACAAGAACTGTCCGGATTGAGTCCCTTACGAACCTCTCCACGACGTGTGATGCCTACCATGATAATGATACGACGAACCGACAATCATTGGCGACGCATTCCAGTATAAAAATATCCTGAGGCAAACAATAGGGGATCAGTGAATTTTGTGCACCAAAAGATGTCCTCTCATCGTTGGTCTCCTGTCTAGAAAGGAAAAGGAAAAAGAAAAGGACAGTCACGTCATCCAAAGAAACTCTTAGCCAAACATCGACGTTACCCTCATAAAAGGCACACCTGTCCGAAGACAAAAAGGAGCCACCAATTAGGAGGATTCTTTGGCTATTTTGGAAAACAAATCGTTACCTTTATGACGAAGCGATAGTGCAAACAAGGATAAAAGGCCGTGTGCCAGGTCATCAACGTTAATGTATTTTTTGCTCCTGATCCAAGAAGATATCCCCTCCAAAAAATGCACACCGTCACCATCGTCGTTCTTCTGTCCAAAAAGGAAAAGGAAAAGGAAAAAGAAAAGGACTGCCCCCACGTTTAGCCAAATATTGGGACATGGTGTCCATCCTGTCCAAAGCTACTCCACCCATGCGAAAAAAACTCATTCAAGCCTCCTCCAAAGATGTAATCGATACGGTGAGCGAATGTTGTCTAAATGTCTTGAAAAGCACGATACCTTTGTCTAAACACCAGAAAGAATGCTTAGCCAAACATCGACACGTTCTTCTTCAAATGGTGCAAAAGAAAATCCACATTCGTCAAAAGAAAAAGATGTTAGTGCAACGTGGAGGATTCTTTTAGCCTTGCTGAAAGGTGTAATGGGAACAATGGGAGCACCTTTGCTGAAAGGAGTATTGGGAACGCTGGGAGGAATCCTGGGATGAAGATAACAGGTCCAAGAAGATAAAAGGAGGACTCTGGAGTCAAACGATCTCAGACGTGACAATTGGAATCTGATGGAAGTACGAAAACTAGCAGTAGTACTTTACAAGCGATCGATGGAACACCATCGTTGGCAAAAACAACGGACCCGCATTTACCTCCCAATCCTCATTTGATCGAGATGTCCCAGTTACAACACGAACTGCAATCGTTGATGAATCGCGGCCATTTGTCAGAAACGGAAAATCGCAACGGTACGGTCAATTGTTGCAACGACGGCAACTCTTTCACCAGAAAGCTTTAGAGGAAACAGCTGAGCCAACTCTGAAAGACTTTAAGACCCTGATGAAAGTCCATCACCACTAGGGGCTAGTGATCAAAACAGAAAAAGAAGAAGAGTTTCAAACTCCACCAGAAAAAGTACGCAAGCTAACAACACCACCTACATCCAGAATTAGTTGGATTAAAAAGATGATGGCTACCCCTTCTTCCTCCGAAGAGAAACGAAAGCCAAGACAGACGTGAGACAAGAACTGATTACCCCTGTTCAGACCTCTTCCTCCTCGACACCTATTGCTCGTCGGACACGTAAATCATTACAATCCAAGAAAATACCATACAAAGAAAAGAGTAGCATCAGTGAAGACTGGACAAACTTTTAAAACTGGAGAAGGTGTTTGCCAGCATTTACTACAATTTATCCCATCATGCAGGTTACGGAGGAGTTCAGAAATTGTATCGTGCTGCCAAAACTCTATTGAAAAGTATCCTTTTACCTCATGTGCAACGATGGTTACAAGAACAAGCCACGTACACCTTACACAAGGCCATTCGACGAAAATGTTCCAGAAGTCGCACCCCAGTGGAGGGCATCGATCATCAATGGCAAGCTGATTTAGCCGATGTCTCTCATTTAGCCACCTACAATCGCGGCTACAAATATTTGTTTTGTGTCATCGACGACTTTTCCAAATTTGCTTGGGTCGTGCCATTGACTTCCAAATTGAGCAGTGAGTTAGTGCGAGCCCTCAAATTGGTGTTGAAACAAAGCGGTCGTCACCCTCTTCGATGCCAAGCCGACATAGGCACCGAATTTCTGAACCAAGCTTTCCAAAAAGAATTGAAGAAACGTGACATTTATCTTTTCACCACCGAGAATCCCGAAACCAAAGCCAGCGTCGTGGAACGTTTTCAACGCACCTTGAAAGAACGCATGTGGAAATATTTTACGCATCAACACACTCTCAAGTACATCGACGTCTTACCGTACCTCGTCCAATCGGACAACCAATCTTACCATCGAAGCATCGGACATACCCCCCAAAAAAGTGACTCCCGACAACGAAGTGACCGTCTTCGAGCGCTTCTTTGGTACGTCCCCGACGGAGACTGTCCCCAAGAAAGCTGAAGTGTTGGCAGCAGGAGATTGGGTGCGTATTGGCAAAACCAAACGAACTTTCGACAAAGGTTACTTACCCAACTGGACCACTGAACGAGTGAGTCGCCGTCATCCTCCGATCTATAAATTGGAAGAAATGAACGTGGAAGTGTTAAAAGGAACGTTTTACAACGTTTGACCAAAAAAGAAGACGAAGTGTGCGAGATTGAAAGCATTCTTGATCAAAGAACTCGTAAAGTGGGCAAAAAGGTGTCAAAGAAGTCAAAGTACGTTGGAAAGTATATCCTCCCAGTTTTGACTCTTGGATCGACGCTTCGCAAATCATCGACTATAAAAAGGATTGACCATCATGCCCTTCAACACAGTCTCAGCTACCGCAGTGACCACTCCTTCGCCCAGTTCTTCTGTGCAAGATCTACAAAAACAACCCTTGTGGGTGTGGTGTGGAGAACGTGCGCCTAAAACGCAAATCGTCGTTTTCTGCCAAATCTTTCGTGGTGTATTGTATCATCGGTGCTGCCATTGCCAATTTGAGTTTGCAAAAAGGAGACAAACAATTGTGGATCATTTTACTCAGCTGTTGCATCGGTTACCTTCTTCCCAATCCGTCCCTGAAATATTCCTCGAACGGGAACAACAACGGGAGCCTTGCGTCCAACGTCAGTCACCCTTCCAACAGCCACCAATCCAATCACAACAGTCCTCTTTTAGACACTCCTCTAACTTCCAGCGACCCCTAGGACACTAGAACTCTAGAATTATGAATAACCAATTTTACTTAACTTTACCCAGTGACAGTTTCATGAAGGTGTTTCCCAATAACACCTTGTGCTGTTACACGGCTAAATTACCTCAGGCCATCCAATTGGATCACGAAGCCCATTGGGAAGTGCCTTTGGTGGAAATGATTCACCCTACACAAATCCTAAACATCCTTCCTAATCAAAATACTTTTACGGTGGAAGTTCATGACTAGCAAGTGCAACAAAACTTGGATGAACGCACCACTGCAAGTGACTCTGTGAAAACCTAAGACCCCAAAACTAAATGGCTCACCTATCTGTTGATCATTCCTGCAGGTTATTATTTTAGCGGACAACATTTGGTGAACACGGTTGCTACCAAATGCAATGCCGTGTTTGCCAAAGCCTTGGAAAGAACCAGAAATAGTATCACCCTCGAGTACCACAAAATAGCTTGTCGCCTACTCATCAAATTTTCAGAGGACAAAGTATTGGCCATTACATTTTGTCCTGAATTGTACTATATTTTCGGTGGAGACACGAGATTAATCAAGATGAAAAACGAAATACTTGCCATTACTGGCAACTTGGATTTTGCGAAATATTTTCGATTCCCTGTAAAAATGAACCAAGGATTGAATTTGATTTTTGTGTACTCCTATGTGGTGGAGTACAACGTGGTGGGACACACCTCCGTACCGTTACTGCGTGTCATTCCTTTCAAAGTGGATTCTGCCATGAACGCTGACGAGGAAGGTGGAAACACCTATCACGTTCACCGCGAATTTGTACATCCTCACTATTTCCCCGTCAGTAAGTCATATTTCGACACTGTCAACATTACTATAAAAGGAGATCTAGGACAAAATATTCCATTTACCAAAGGGAAGGTCACAGTGAAACTCCATTTTCGAAAAAAATTACTCTAACCCATTGTCAGTCATGTATCCTGTGTACCAATGAGTCGCTCGACAACGAGGACATGGTTTAGGGGATATGCTAAAATCGGCCTTTCGTACAGTTGTTCCCGTTTTGAAACCGATGTTGACACGGGGATTGCACGCCTTGAAAGATGCCGCGTTGACGCAAGGCAAAGAATTTCTCCAAAATGTCATCCTTGACAAACAAAACCCCAAAAGAATCTTTCTTGAGAGCAGGTAAACATGTCTTGCTTCAAACGGGCAAAGACATTTTAGGCCGACGAGAAACTCCTATAAATGCCCAGGACGCTGCCGAGTCAGGCATTCCTGCTTCCCTGACGACACAGCAAGGACAAGGCAGAAAAAGACGACGAAGACACCCCTTGAGAGGACTTCACTCTCCCAGAGCTAGAAAGACTAAGAAAATAAAACCCGTCCGAGACTTAGACATTTTTGATTATTAAAAAAAATTACAGAGACAAAATGATGCACCGAGAGTCTTGCGCATATTCCAAGTCTGAACTGGATCTATTTGCCATGCCACCCACCATGATGACGATGCAAGAATCCCAATGGGTCGAATTTCATCCCGTTTCCTCTTTGACGGATTCAGCTCCCATCGAGTTTGAAATCAAAGGACAGCCCGAAGATTATCTCGATCTGAGTAGCAGTTACTTGTACCTGAAGCTGAAAGTGATCAAAACGGACAACACCAATCCGGGAGACGATGCTAGAGTAGTTCCCGTCAACAATTTCATGCATTCCTTGTTCAGCGAAGAGGAGTTGTACTTGAATAACAAACTGGTCAACAGTAGCATGGATACTTACCCTTACCGAGCGTACCTGGAAAATCTCTTGATGTACGGAATAGAGGCCAAGAACACTCATCTGGATGTTTGCGTGGTTTGGAAACCTGACACCGCAGGTGACAACAAGTTTAACGACACAGCCCTGACAGTATATGACGATCCTCACAATGTGGGCTTTAACGAGCGTCGAAAGAAAATCCTGCAAGGTCGTAGTTTAGAACTGATGGATCGTTTGCATTTGGACATGTGGTTGCAAGAAACGTATTTGCTGAATGGAGTGGATATTCACCTGAGACTCAATCGCAGCAGTGTCGCTTTCCATTTGATGGCTTATGCCAACGAGTACAAAACCATCATTCAAGAAGCCAGACTTTACGTGCACAGCGTAGAAGTGTTACCTAAAGCGGGAAACGACATCCGTCAAACATTGAGCAGAACGACCGCCAAGTATCCGATACGACGCGTAGAAGTGAAAACTTCCACCATTGCTGCTGGACTCCGATCCAAGATCGAAGATCATCTGTTACAAGGACAGTTACCCAAACGTTTAATCGTTGCTATCGTCAGCAACGCAGCCTTCAACGCAGCCCAAGATCAAAATCCTTTCTAGTTTAAGCACTACAAAGTGTCCAAGATCGAAGTCAGTCGCGATGGCAAGACATTCTGTACCAGACCCTTCGAACCTAACTTTGCCCAGAAGAATTACTTGAGAAAGTACTTGTCTCTGTACGAAGCTACTGGACAGCTAGGAACCAACACCAATCACAGCATTTCGTACGAAGATTATGTACACTGGCTTACACTTTGTGGGCCTTTGATTTCATTCCAGACCAAGGCAGCGACGAGGGGCATTTTCACCCTATAAAATCTGGCCAACTTCGTGTGGAACTTCAGTTTTCAGAAGCTCTCACCGGGACGGTCAACGTCATCCTGTATGCCGAATTCGATAATACCATCAAAATCAACAGTTTGAGAGAAGTCATTCTAGACTATTAGAAACTATGGAAGACTCTTATCCCTCTTTGAACGGTAGAGAATCTTTGGAAATGGAATGGGAGGATAGCGTGAAAACAGAACCCCAAAACAAAGACGAAGAACAAGAAAAAACAATTAGTGTCCTATTTTGCTAAACACCTGGCGGGTAAAATTACGGAGTTGACTAAGAAAGATTGCTATGGATGTCAAAACGATCATCCCAGTCAAATTCAGCAAGATAAATGTATGATGATGAGTCAAGAAGAAAAATTGGACGAGCATCTGGACGACGCTTGGAGTCTCATCTCGGAAGAAGCAGTGTTGCATGAGTGGTATAAAGGCTTGCGTGATCATTCCTGCCCTCCATTGACTACTCTAGAGATCTATCGCATCGAAGCCCAGAGTGAGGAGATGAAACGAAGAAACGGTTACTTGACAGAAGTTTTCAAACAAAAAGTCAGAATTGAATTGATGACTTATCAAACAACAAAACAAAAAATGGATACCTGGGAACTTTATTACCTTTTGAACAACCATTTGTACACTGCTTCTTAGAATCCTGACGTGTGTGATAAAGATGAACTACCTCATCGCAAACCTCAAGACCATCAAGCTTATGTCATCAACACGGACGACAGTCACCTCACAGGGACCCACTGGGTAGCCGTCTACTTCCCTAAAGAGGATTGTGTGGAGTATGTTGATTTGTTTGGATTACTCCCTTTGGAAGACGACATCACTGAGTTTATGAGAAGAAATGCCCAGACGACACGATTCAATAATATGAAATTACAAGGCACAGATTCCATGGTGTGTGGACAACATTGTGTGTATTTTCTTCATCAACGCAGTCTTGGATATCCGTTAGAAGATTTGGTGAATTATTTTGATCGGCACTCTTCTAGAAATGATGAGAAAGTAGATCGATGGTTTTGTGACCATTATGGTTATCTTTTGTCTTTAGCTAGGAAACGTAGTGTACATCAATGGCCTCATGACTTCCATGAGTGGAAATCTAACTTAACTTCATAACGTTGTCAACCTTGACAAAAAAAGTTTGTTTGATGTTATTGTTAGTTGTTAGTGGTTAGTTGTTTGTTGAATAAAAACTGTTGTGTTTTGAAAAAAAAATGTCTGTCATTTGTTTTCAAAACGTACTGTGAATATATGCTCTTTTACTTCTCTCTATCCCTCACCATGACAAAAGCTATCATAACGTTCCGACACTAGAACTGGGTAGGGATGTTTTCTATCGCTTCCGCGTTTGAACCAAATAAAATGGGTTGGTCTCCAGTCTGGCCATCCACTGTTGACTCGTCAACCTATGAACATGCCTTCCAGACTAGCCAAGCTGAACAAAGCTTACGTAAATTTACAGCGTGTCACGCTAAGCCTGATACCGAAGCCTGAAGAGATAGAGAATGTCAGGTTGTTATCAATAGCCCAAGACCTGATAGAAGAGGTCGTTAGAGAGGAAATCAAGAAAGAACAAGAAGAATGGACAGAGAAGTGCATACTTCAGAAGCAGAGAGAACAGCAACAACAACAACAACAGCAACAACAGCAGCAGCAAGAACCAGACAGGGGTTTTGTTGACTGTCGAGTAGACACCAAGGAGTTATCATTCTCTTTCCGCAGAAGCAGGCCGTATCGTATAGGAAAGCCAGCCATCAGACGGGGACGCAATCTTGGACAGTAAAAAAGATTGTCATCACTCACCGTTAACAAAAACAGCCCTTTTCAGGGCTACCCCAATACTCTCGAAAAGACATACTAATTCAATTGCCCATAAAATTGTGTGTTTGTATGTTAAAAAATAATAATAGAAGTGTGTCTATAAGCACTTCGTTTCTTTTGTCAAAACACATTCACCCTTTGTTTCTGTCTTGTTATATCATGCATGTCTGTGTTTGTAAGTAAAAAGGTCAACGTGAGTGTTTCTTTTAGGTCCGCGCGTTCCATGTTGTTTGGGGTATGGCAAGTTTTGGTGTTAAGGGATGTTTACTTTCACGTCCGTGCTTCAAGTATATAAAGCGACGCTATCGTCAGTCTGGCTATCCGTCGTTGACTTGTCAACATTAAAAATGAATAACTGAATTGCAAAGTTACTGGAACTTCAGATGCACCTGGAGTATGCCAGGCACCTGCTAGATGAACTGGCTATGAAGGCAATACAGAAGGAAGCCAGAATAAAAGAGGAAGAGAAGAGGAAAAAGAAGAAAGAGAAGGAGGAATGTATCCTGTCTCACCTCATGTTAAGTCCTGTGTTTGTGAGGTGAAACCTGAGGTGAGGACGCCTCCACAACTAGTACAGTCACCTCAACCACAGCCACAGCCACAGCCACAACAACAACATCCTCGACTCTGGTATAGAAGACAGAGGGAAGTCTTCAGAATCCCAGAATCTGAAGATTGGGGTTCTGAAGCGACACAAGAGGCTTCTGCACTCCTATTCACAAATGTGAATCGGGTAAATGATTGGAGCAGGAGATGTGTCTGTGGTACCAGACCTGGGAGGTGTAACCATTACCCAGGTGCATCTGAAGTTGTAAAAACAGCCCTTCTCTGGGCTAACCAGACCTCTAGAAAAGAGACACTATTCAATTTGCCAATTTGTGTGAATGTACAGTAGTATGACTATAATCACTCACTCATTTACTGATGTGTGTATGTGTGTATGTGTGTGTGTGTGTGTGTGTGTGTGTGTGTGTGTGTGTGTGTGTGTGTGTGTGTTGCGTTCGCGTACGTTTGTGTGGATAGTAGAGTGTGTGTTTTATGCATTCGCGTACGTTTGTGTGGATAGTATATATGTGTATGTTTTATGCATTCGCGTTCGTTTGTGTGAATAGTATAGTGTGTCATTTTTCTTCTCTACCCGTTTTTGTGGATATTGTGTGTGTGTGTGTGTGTGTGTGTGTGTGTGTGTGTGTGTGTGTGTGTGTGTGTGTGTGTGTGTGTGTGTGTGTGTGTGTGTGTGTGTGTGTGTTTTATGCATTCGCGTCCGTTTGTGTGGATAGCAAATATGGTGTGTTGTTTTCTCTTCCCGTTTGTGTGGATGGTATAATGTGTGTTTTTTTATGCATTCGCGTCCGTTTGTGCGGACAGTAAATATAGTTTGTTTTATGCGTTCGCGTTCATTTGTGTGGATAATAGATATGGAGTGTTTTTATCTTCTCTTCCCGTTTGTGTGGATAGTATAGTGTGTGTTTCATGCATTCGCGTCCGTTTGTGTGGATAGTAAATATGGTATGTTTGATGCTTCCGCGTTCGTTTGAGTGGATAGTAGATAATATGTGAAGTGAGTGTAAGGGATGTTTTCGTTCACGTCCGTGCTTGACGTATATAACACGAAACGCTCTTCAGTCTGGCTACCCGCGTTGACTAGTCAACACCTTCAAGAAGAAATGAATTTGTTCAATGAATTAAGACACAGTTATTTTGGGATGAAGGATGCAGCCTACGTGGTGGAAAGGCTTGAAAAAGAATGGAGCTATCAAGGCAGCCAAGACTTTGTGACAAGTCAAGTCAATAGCCTGAAAGTAGTCAGGGATCAGGTGGCCGGAATGATAGAATAGGAGGTGGAAAAAAGAGGATTCATCAAGCCTAAGTATGTAAGAGTGGGGACATTGAAGGAAACCCTTGATCTTGTTATCCAAGTGAGGAGTTTCTTGCAAGATACATTTAATTGGTCAGAGTGGTCTTTTGTCCAAGTGGGGTTTACAACAATTAAAAAAGCAGAAGACGAGATGAAAAACGTAATGGAATAAGAGGATCAAAGACACCTGGACAAAAGAGAGAAAGGAGAAGGAAAACCACAAAAAGAAAGAGGACTTTGAAAGACTGGACATCAACTGGATGAAAATTCAGAAAAAAATTAGAGACATGGGACATCCAGACTGGATTCCAGACGAAAGGAATCATTGGAAAATTAAGAAGCTGGTGGAGGAACTGGAGACAATAGGAGAAAAAACCAAAGGCCCTTTTCAGGGCCACTTCATATGCCTCGAAAAGATATTTATTCTCACTTTGCCTATATGTGTTAATCTATGTGTTTATCTATGTCTCTGTCTCTCTATTGTATTTGTCCCTCCTTAAAGTCTATGAAATGCCTATGTTAGATTCCCCTTGACGCCAAACCGACCCACAACCTTTCTGACTGTGATTTCCATTGACGCTATACAGTCTCAATCTATAAAATAGTCTACAAAATGCCTATGTTAAATTCCCCTTGGCGCCAGGGTACAAACTCCCTGTTTTAACATAGAAGTCCCATTAACGCCAAAATATCCCCATTAACTACCAACATGTGAACCAGGTCAAAATTTCTCGTTTATAAAGTTTACAAGTACTTAAATGAGTCATACGTTATTATGAATCATATGTGTTGTACAAATGACTATACGAGTCATAGGTCATATGTTTGATACAATTGTTATGTTTATTACAATTGGTCATCTTTGCTTCAATTGCTTATGTTGTTTTTCAATTGAGTTCATGGAACATGTGTTATGTTTCAATTTGTTACATTTGAGTTACATCCATGTGCATGAGGTTATATGAATCTCACCTTTATTACAAGAGATTATATGAATCACATCTTGGTTTTACTGTATCATGTGTCTACAATTTTGAATACATGAATCGCATTTTTCCCCAACTGTGAATGTTTGTGCGAACTAATGAATGTGTCGTATGCTTAGAGCTTGAAAGAATGGTACTGTGTATGTTGTAGAGGATATACATATTTTTATTCTTTCATTTCATAAACTATTATATTGTATCACATTGTGTTTGTGTTGTCATTTAATCCAGGTACCGATTCAGGTTCAATACTGTTATAATTATCTTAACCTTAGTAAGCTGGTAGCTGATACACCCTAAAATCGTCCAAATTAAAAACTCAGTGTAACATGTTCCAGCTGATAGTGTCTAAGGAGGATTCCTTTTTGATAGCAAGTCCACTCAATAACATGAGATTTTTGAAGAAAAAAAAAATGTATAGATAATAAATCTGGCTGTACGTTTATCATAGCTTACTGCACGATAAAGACAGAAGGAATGGAGGCTCTAAAAATATCACACCATGAATGTATTACTGTGCTGACATGTAATTAATTCCTTATACCCACATGCGTACATACCTAGCCCCCGGGATCAAGATGTTAATTTTGCAGGATCAGAGAGCAAACGTTGTTACGAATATTAAATCTGCCGCTTCTTGCTGTGTTGAAAGTAGTAATGATTCATGCAAAATGATCTTAACTGCATAATGAAACACTTTGGCACTATCCATTAAACAGTTCATGATGTTATATGGTAACATCACGTACAGTATTTATCTTCATCAGGATATAAGAAGAACTCAAACCTACCAAAGGCATGTGAATTTTATTCAAACCAGTCGCGTTGCCAAATTATCCTTTTTAGTTACTCCTTCTGTGAGGATTGTGCGTGTGAATATAGTTTATTTATTTAAAATAAAACCATAATAACCGTTTATAGTTTATGTATACTATAGTAGATAATGTTATTATACCTTATATACTTCGACGTATTTTGCGGATTATGATCCAGTTATTAGTCTATGCACTTAAACTAAGTAACAGAAAAGAGTGAAAAGCAGCAAGTGTTGTAAAATTAAACAAATTTATTTCCCTACAATACAGAGTGAACATGTATTGAATAGGAACTTACGGTATTAAGAATTAAGTTAAAAATTATCCTGGAATTACAGACACAAGATGTAATAACTAAAAGTCCTGAATAAACTTCAGTAGAGGTCCAAAGTCGATACAAAGGTGACGGCGTGGACGTGTCTGTGGTAAACTGGATGAAGTTGATGTGTCAACAGCCATTTGTTGAATCACCGTAATATAATTCCAAGTTTGAATTCACCCTAAATTCCAGTGAATGTTTTTGTTCACGATTTTTATCAAAACACTTTTGTATTTCTAGGGAACATAAACACTGGAATTCAATAATTTGAAGAAATAGATTCCAGCTTGAAATGAAATACTGGACACAACAGTTAACACAATATGATTTTGCTGGAGCTTAAAGCACGAATGAATTTTCCCATCAGTGACAAGATTATATAGTCTTCTGCATGATCTCAGGTCACAATTAGCACTTTCTAAAAAAAACATGACTATTACCTAATGGAAAATAACCTACTAGAATGACCCTAATGTTTCCAAAATAAAACAAAAATAGCTATTAGAATTATATTACTAAAAATAACAATATAGTGCTTGGAGTATGTCAGGTAGACCAGGTAAATTCCGATAATCTTGACCTAGACGCAAATAAACATATTTATTTTATTAATAATAATCCTGATATAAAGCCCATACACATAGAGAATACTGTAGTTATGTATTAGTTGTTTACATGATAAAATTAAAAACAATTACATTGCAATAGCATATAATTAAATAAAAAGAAATTTAAAACAATTAACTAACAAACAATGCAAATTAAATAATAAAATGTACATAACAATCCAGTGGGAACCAGGGATATTTTTTTTTTTTTGGGAGGGGTTGTCTTTTTTAAAATTCTTTCTTATATCCTCTATAGATTGTACCTAGCGTGCATTAATGTAAAGAGTAATAATTTACATAGTTATAAATAAAAAATGGGATTACGTTAATTTATGTATTTGTTTGTTCATTTTGAGTATCTACATTATGTCTTTTGCATTATACATCTCATGCTAAGACTTTGTAAATAGAACTTCTGTAATTTTTATACTTAGTGTATAATTTATTACATGAAAATACCATCTTTTTGCTCCAGCAGTTGTACGAAATTCCCAGGATCATATGTAAAGATGAGTTTCATAAAAGACACCAGTTCATTGCTCCCAAAGGTGTAATTTATACGTTTATGCGTTAAGTCATGTTTATGGTGCACATCCTTGTTAATATGGATCCAATAAGTACTGATAAACAGACAAAATTGTCAACTAAAACTACGTTTTTCATATTTAAAGGGCATAAATACGTGATAATTGATATAAATACATATTTCAAAATAAAGTACCGTGTTTCATCCAGGACAAAAACATTCCGTACCACTGGAACTAATCTAACCAGGGGAAAATAAATTATACGTGTCATGCCATGCGGTTTATTCAGTAAATTAAACGTGTTTAGAACCCCCATATTCTATCATAAAGTCACCCTCTCCAGAAACAATGAAACCGTATTCCGGGGCGAATGTCCAATTTACTATGCGCACATGTGTGAAGTGTTTCCTGGAGGTTAACATTATACAATTGATACAAGCTCCATCTTTATTATATTCCACCTGAACAGTACCTTTAAAATTGTTCCACTATTCATGTTTCATCTCGTACGATCTTCTTTAAAATTTGCAGTGTAACAATTCTGTGTTGTATCCAAAGGTAAGTGGGAAATGGGCTTCCAGTGAACAGACCAAATATTCTCAATACTTTGTTTCATTTTTGAAAATTTGATACAGACGTAGAGGTGCGATATTGTAATAAAAGACCACACAAACATTGGCTGAAATGAATGAAAACTCAAATATCGTCAACATGCGTTATTTTGAAAATGTACCTCAACGGTATAGATCGTTTATAAAATGCAATTCACTGGGAGATTTCTCTTATTACTGTGGTGGTGGTTAGCATTATGCTCCTTTCCTGTAATAGGTTCTGTGTTATGGCAGTCTATTTAAAGAGCGCATGTGTACTCATCGCTCTATCTTGCTAGATAACTATCATTTGGTAGAGGTCGAATCATTGTAATACATTTATCATACACTACTTTGTTTAAAGGTAAATATGGAGGTTACTGTCTAAACGAACTGAATACCTTAACCCCATACTCTTTCTTGCAATAAAATTGCTTAGCGTAATTTGTACATTGTTGCATAATAAAGCGTTATATTCACTAAATTGGAACATTACAGCCTCATGCCATCCTAGATAAGGGGGGGGGGGGAGTTCTGCTACAGAGAAACGATAAATTCGTTTGAGTAGAAATGCTAGTATACACATTGACTAGAGCTAATGCATTGAGAAGCAATGAATAAAGACACAACAATGAAAAATGATAATACCAGCGTATACAGATTATATTAACCTCAGCAGTGATTAAAATGACCAAAGACACTTGTGGTGACTACAACAATATTGTGGAGTTTATAGAAAGTATTTTGTACCCCTTCATGTAAGTAATATATTGGAAATAAGAAAATCAAATACGTGTCCTTACAAAATATTCAGATCTCACGCTTCAACAAAATGCTGTAGAAAACTGATATGTAAACAGGCCATGCCATATCAATGTCATTCCTTATCTCCGAATATATGACCTCTCTATCAATAACATTTCAAGTTCTATTAGAAATCTCCTGCTTTTTTTCTCTCCTTAGTTAGCTGAATTGCAATAATAAAAAGCAAAAACAAACGAATAAATTTAATCCATACTTTTTATTTCTTTAGTCATATTTCAAGGGATGTCTATTTCCCTTGTTTGATATCAAATAAACAAAGCATATGAGAAGCGAGAGCGAATTCGGTCACATGCATAGAAACCTGTTCATTTCATGTATCGGGTGGTTCTTTGGACATACTGTAGAGAACTACGTATTGACACCAAGTGTGGATTAAATTCCATGTGTGTGTGTGTGTGTGTGTGTGTGTGTGTGTGTGTGTGTGTATCCATACATCACATGTCAGTTGAAGAGTTACGAAGCAAACAACGTTCATAAGAAAATATATAAGCAGTTGACAGGTAGTTTATGACACGGTGTGTGTGTGTGTGTGTGTGTGTGTGTGTGTGTGTGTGTGTGTCCAATACATCACATGTCAGTTGAAGAGTTACGATTTTCAATTTCTAGATTTAACAATATCTTTGTTACGATGGTTTTGTTTGATACCATGAGCAGGCATCATTGATTAAGATTCCCATTATCCTGAACCAATGAATCGACACTTCTCCTGCCATTACAACCAATGTTGCTTAACGCATGCAAGACCTCCAAAGATTAACGGCCATTCACAATATCTATTGAGAAGGAACACAACAGTTACGCGCATAAATAAAGGACCGTTTATGTAGGTTATATTACAACTTATGCCAGTAACAAATCTTGACCGAAATTTCCTTATTGTTTCTGCTTAACATATTTATGGCGTATCTGAATTTACACATTACTAAGCACAAACGTATGTATACCCCGATTGACTTTATGCAAAGCGATATTATGTGTATATGGCTTTGGAGGAATGTCAAATAGGATTGTCCTAAAAGTAGTCTTGTTGTAGTTCTGATGAAACAAGTAGGAAATCCTCAGACGTCAAGAATTAATCATCTGTTTTATTTAAAATTGATTCCCAGAATTGCAATATTAAAATTAAAGTTATGTTTCAACCGTCGTATTACATATACCGCTCACAAAACTCCCTATGTTGTTAGAAATGGCACAAGCAAGACGATACAAAATCTCAATTTGAGGAAAGGATTTGTGAAATTGAAACATTATTTTGTGCTATTGATCTGGAAAAAATCGATAACATTGACCTTGGACCTGTCTGGAAATTTCCCAACTAGATCAACCCCCGCGCCTCCCATGGATAATTCTGAGCATAGTCATTGCAAATAGAAGACGTTTGAAACTATCACACGTTGAATTGTGAATAAACCGCTTAGTCTAAAATGTATTCTAATGCACATCGATTATGTCTCCTGTTAAATCATAAATATACCACGCGTATATTGTTTTATTATTTTAAACACGTTTTATTTTCACAATAGGATACAATGGGCTTTGGCGCAAGTTCTAACAACTTAAATTAGCTCTGTCCATACATTATACAAGTATGTTAGCGCGTCCACGTCGGTTTATTATTAGATTAAGCTATGCATGTCATTCATTTATCCAGATGAACCATAACTTCTTATCATATTGACTCAGGTCAAGATTAATATTTCCAGTTTATAATTAAGAATGTAATTCTATTTTACAGCATTTTCCTTTCTCATTTTGATAGAAGAGTTAGGTTGAGGCATTCTTGGATTTAAAAGTAATTAATTATTCTGCAAAATATGAACATTATGGTGTGGTTGCCTGTGTGTATTTTGGTGACAGTACACAGTGAGGAATGAGACATTGATGCTGACCCGGAAGTGAAAACTGTGCCCCATTGCACTCCATAAATGATTGATAACCTATGAAAAGAACTTCTGTCAAGGTACTTTAGATTAGCATATGATTTAATAGGATTGGAAGACACTGGAAAGTTAGTACTGAGACCATATAGACTGAGTACATGTTGAGACCATATAGGAAAACACAACTGTGATCTGAGTCCATATGAATTTCACGCCGGTATTTGCTCAGGAGTGTAAGAGTTACCTTCCTTGTGATAGCGATCAACAGTGTAAGAGAGAGAGAGAGAGAGAGAGAGAGAGAGAGAGAGAGAGAGAGAGAGAGATATCAACAGTGTGTGAGAGAGAGAGATCAACAGTGTGTGTGTGTGTGTGTGTGTTTGTGTGTGGAGAGAGAGAGAGAGAGAGAGAGAGAGAGAGCTTGCTTCCTTTGCTTTCGAATTGTCGTTATGTGAACTAAACCAGACTCATGACGTGCTGAAATCAGAGGAGACAGACAGATTCAAACCGTATCCGAGTGTGAGTTGAACACTGGAATTCAGCTTGCTAACAGTTACAGGAGACGACTTCTTATGGAAAACAAATATTTATGTTTCCTCCGTTCCCACCATTGATCACCAATGAGACAATCTTTTCCTGATATAAGAATTGAAGTAAGTGAATTTCCCATAATAATTTCATTAGTTGCAGCTATTGCAAATATAATCCTGGAAGAATTTGCGTGTTTTAGTTTATCCAAGCATTTATGAGATTCCTTACATTACGGTTTCTAATAAGGAAATATTTAATAAAATGCTTCGGAATTTGAGACATAGATCTAATGGAGTTGCACAGATAGACTAGGCTGACTTCCAGCCTACGTTAAACTGATCGTATAGTTTAGTTATTAAATTTTACTTTGTTAGGTATATTTCCTGTAAACCGCACTTATAACACAGAAATGGCGTTTTGGGTTAGGTGCTATTTCGTAGCAAGTAGTTATACCTATCTGCAACATTGCAACAGCCTTTTCCCCAATTCCAACCCTCATGTTCAAGCTATTAGTTTAAAATAGTATTGTTTGGTTGTTTGTGTTGTGTTGCTTGTTTGTTTAAGGAACACCCAGGTGCTGAGAGAAAACAAAAAGCCGAAACATTCCTAGTTAGAGCGGTGTTTGTTTATGCAAACTATTTTGCGAAGTGCTGATTATGCCAGATAATATTTCGGCAGCCAATAAATAGTGACTTTGAAATTTAATTTTTAAAATACATGCCTTGCTACCTAAAAAACGTTTATTAATCTAGTTAATTCTAGTATTACTGAGAAAGAGGTAAGATTTTCAAATTTATATAGCTGTGATCAAACAATGAAAACTGCATGAATATTGTCGGGTGTTACTTTATTTTCATACACCGATTAAACAGTTTTATGTCATAAATATTTTCGAAATGTTTTACCTCCCATCTCAAATTACCAAACGATGCTCACTTGTGAAGGTATTCATGTAATCAGTCCCACAGAATTCGGCAAATTGTTTGTCATGAAAAAAAAGAGCTTTAAGCAAAGGAGAAAATGCAATTAGTAATTTTGGACGTGATTATTATAGATTAACTGTATATGTTCACAAAACGCAAGCAAAATTACTTATTAACAATTTTGTCTACAATTGACCTTTAAAGACGAATATTATCCATTGGGTGATAAATAAGTTTGCTTTGCGCTTTTAGTGGTCCGATTTCGAACGTCAAAAGTTGTATGATATTGATCATCCGTGTCTGTTCTGTATTGTTCTAAGTTTTCATTCATTGCTTCAGTCTCATAAACATTCTTCAGGATACATCATTTGGTATCGAAACTATCGTTAACACGTTATAACTACATGACACTGAATACTTGGTACATTTTGAGCTAGCAACTGGAACTAAATCATTTCAAATCTGAAAACAATATCAGGTATGATAATCAAAATATAGACATGACATGACAATTTAGCATGATTGTCAAGAGAATTTAACATATCTGAACATGCTTTTCATGACATTTTAACAGGACTGAACATGGTTGTTATGAGAATGTAATAAACCTGAACATGCTTGTCATGATTATTTAACATGTCTGAACGTGCTTGTCATAATTATTTAAGATGCCCAAACATGCTTGTCACAAGAATATAGCAATCTCGTCATGTAAAATTTACCTTGCATTGAACATACTTGTCATGCGAATTTATCACGCTTAGTGTGAGGATTTATAACGTTTGTCATTAGCATTTTGTGCATTTATCAAAGTACTTAACATGCTCTACATGAAAAATTAAAATGCTATTCATGATAATTTACGTCAGTTGTCATGAGAATGAAATATGCTTGAGCATGCTTGCCATGAGAAATTAAACATGCTTGGGTATATATGTCCTTAGAATTTAGCATGTTTGTCATGGGAATTGTATATGCTTGTCATTGGAAGTTATTTTTATGCTTGTTGTGTTAATTATAACAGACCAAATCATTAGAAAGACTTTTATACCAGGAATGATTTGTTTGCATTCAGATTGTTTTATTTTTAATTGCATGAGCACGAATTTATTTTATACTCAAATAGATTCGAGAATACGTGAGCTTAAGTACAATCTGTGTAAATTAATTATAATTTAACAAATAGTTTCTTAGAGGAATACTAATAAAAACAAAAGCACTCAAAGCTTTATTGCCATATAAAAAGACAGTATATCTATTTACCCATTTATGAGATAGTTTCCAAATTATGGCACAAAAAGTCAATTCAAATAAAAGCCAAGATTTCCATATCAATGTTTTTCCCCAGAATTGAACTGTCGTCAAACATATTTTGGACGTGATTATTATTAATTAACTTTATTTGTATGAAAGCTTCACTATATCGCCTTAAAATATATATAAAAAAATATATGTAAAATATATATAAAAAGATATATGCTTAAGGTCTATGTTGTATAGTATATAATCCCCTCAAACAAGATCTCTTACTTTATTAGTAATACGCATAAAGAGACAAAATTTAAATCATCACATATACATTAACATAAAGGGCATAAAGCAAAGGCTATAAGGCTTAACTTTGAACTTGAAGTAAAGCGGAATAGTCAGCACGTGCGATTGCCTTATTTGGTAAAGGAGGATTGTACTATAGTTCAGAATTAACTATGTGATCAGATTGAACTGCATGTATTTCTATAGATAACGTGTTGGGAACTATCTATTTTAACTCTTATTCAAACATTGACAAGTTGTGAAAACTGACGCTATTAAAATGCAGAGAAAAAGAAAAATACATTCCCAAAACTTGCTATTTTAAGAGTTTATGTGGTATTTATCTTCGTTTATCGAGGTATACATTGCAAGTGACCGAATAACACAATTTAGATAAACCTTTAAGCATTATATCTAATGTGATTCAAAAGCTGATAATTTATGCTGAGAGAAGTTTCTGTGTTCGTAGCATAGACTGTGCGTGGCCGGATCGTACAGATTACATAACTCTCTTCGGGTGTTATTTACTGTGTAGGTCGGTAGCTGAGGTTCATACCACGATAAGCGGAAATCCCACGACATTAAATATTTAACTGGAAACACTCCATACTCGTTGTAAACTATATAGACTCTGATATGACGCGCATGATATGACGGCAGGTCTGAGTCTGTACCGTTTGTACTTGGATTCGACTTTTCAGGAAGTATGTGAGCAAATAAATCAAATGTATTCTCAGTGCTGTTATAATGAGAAATAATTTAATTTTGTAAATTATATACAAAATATAGACTCTCATGAGTTCATTAAGTTATTTATTGTACATTACTGGTAAATATTTATGTTCCACATCGGTAAATATTTATGTTCCACATCTTCATATAGGAAACCGAATCAAGAAATAAATAAGTATTTGTTGAATTAATTACTGTCATATATATATATATATATATATATATATATATATAACTATATATATATATATATATATATATATATATATATATATATATATATATATATATATATATATATATATATATATAGTATACTAATAGGCTGATCCTAAACCAAAAACAGATTCTAGACCAGAACTCCAAGGGCCTGCAGGATTAACTTTTTTAGCGATAAAATATTTTTTTTTCAGTATACTAATAGGCTGATCCTAAACCAAATGCGGATTCTGGACCAGGACCTGCTGGATGAACTTTTTTGCTGATAAAATATTTTCCTTTTTTTTCAGTATAGTAATAGGCTGATCCTAGACTAAGTGCGGATTCTAGATCAGAGACCCCAACCCGTCTACAAAAAATTGGAGACCTCTAGATTTTTTCTAAACATCTACGGTTGTAACCATACTTTATGATAATCTTTTTCATACCTGCTGACTCTCATTGGTAGGATATCCGTTATCATACTGTCAATAATACGAAACTCGCGTATTAAATCGTCCATGTCATATTTTACACCTCGCAAGTAAGATCGTATTTGATCAAGTAATTTTTTGTAAGTGATAATTGCTGTTTTACAAGATTTTTTTTTTTTTTTTGTTTCAAGTTTGGGTTCAATCTTTTTTACAAGTGTTGAAAGTGAGACACCGACACCAGATATTATTAACAAAAACGGATTTAATAATGCTTCACTTGAGATTATACCAGAGCTAGTCATTAACAATGGTAAATATGATATTACTCGAAGTATTCTACGGTAGTATTTATAACATTCCTATACACACCAGAGATTTTTATGATAAAATTTGTAATATTGGACTAGTGCGTCAACATCTTGTTTTAGAATTTCTTCTAAAATGTGGTTGAAATCGATGATATGTTTCATCATTATACAATATTTTATACAAAGACAAAAGTTCTAGTACCAGCATTCGAATCAAGAAACTCGCGGAACTTATTATTATTAGGATCAGCTATACAAATTCTGTATTTGTCATAAACATCTAACGAAGTATCCTTATATCGTTCATCTGTTAGTACCTCACTTTTCTTTAACCAGGCGTATGAATCAGAAGTATTTCCTACTTCATGTTCATACAAATATGTTTCATTCACCAAATTACTGTAATCGCTTTCTGTTTTATCAATATACCCTAATGCCAAGCGTATTTGATCTAACGTGTAATTTTTTAAAACAAGATGTTGTCTGATAATTGCATATGCGACCACGAAATTTGCTAGCATTAATTTTTTGAGTAATTTTGGTTCATTTGTTGGCAGACCAATAGCAGAAGCTATTTTAAAAAATATTGTTTCATATTGTTTTGTGAATATTTTTTCAACTTCATTGTAATAATTTCGTAATGACAATTGCCTAGAGTGCTGGATTGATGGAAATGGAAGATCATCCGCTTCATCTATATCCAAATAAGAATCAATTTTTAATCCCAAATCAATTTTTACTTCCGTTTCGAACTTTGTTTCGCTGACTTTATCAAAAAACTTTTCTCGCTCTATATAATCAAGATCACTAATTTCATCGTCAAAATTTTTGATTATCTTTATAGATCTGTCAACAATAATCGGATCAAATTCTGGGTCTTTTTTACGTATCATTGGCAAAATTGCGTTTGCGTACGCTTTAATGAATAACTCGGTGTCTGGTGCCATAGTAACGATTTTAATTAGAGTTTCTTTGTCGTGGTAGTACATACCGAGATACTTAAAAATTTCTCGTTTTGAAAAACTATTGTATAACTTCTTGTTTCTTTTTATTCTTATTATTTTAGATTCCATAAATCTGCTGAGGCCATCATGACTATCTTCTACAGATTTTTTTATATCATCTCTTTTACCGTAAGCTCGTGCTTTAATTAAGTCCGATTTTATTATCAAATCTAAATTTTCAAAATGAAGCTCAAGCAATAATTTTTTTTAACAAGATTTCAACTTGTTTTTGTTCTTCCAGACAATCATCAGGATGACAGTACCTACTTATCACTTCAAACTTTTCTATTGCCTCTTATAGTTGTGGTCCTCGCATATACACACACGAACAAATTTTTTTTCTTCCTCTAACAATAGAGAGTTTATCATTGGAATTGAAAAAATTTTTTCTGGTATTTATAGCACGTACCGCTAGTGATTCACCCAAAAAGCGTTTTCTATGGTTAAGAATACAATCATAAAATTCCCTCGTAACAGTTATAATTGGTGGTTCTGACATTATTTTATAGCATTAGGTTAAATTTGATTATCGAGTGTATATATTTGAAAATGCGGTCAGTCCTGGGAATGGATGTTCAGCAACAAACACATTGACTCGAAAATATAAATACTTGTTAACAATATTTTCTGTAGGGACTGTAAAATATTGTGTTGTTGAAATATACGTATTTACTGCACTATATTATGTTGTCCAGTCGATATCATTGTTTGATCCTTCCAATTGCCAATTATAAATTCAACCAACACTAGAGTTTAATCTGCCGCGCAAATGAAATTGCCAAATAGCAACTTCAGTAGGACATTTAATTTTGATCCAAAAATTTTCAACTTCTCCGTTGGTCGTCCACTCATGTCTATCAGAGAAAGCTTAATAAGGATAATTTTCAGGATAATATACTGATGCGCTTACCTCAAACCCGGCTCGGTTGTCAGTTGCTTTATAAAGTGTTGGAATATAGCCAACATTATTTTTAGTTCGTTTTATACCACTAGAGAGACTATCAACATAAGCTTTATTTGTCAGATCATTAAGGTTAACTGGAACATATGTAGTAGTTATTTTTTTGTCTCTCATGTTTATATTACCTGACATTGGTCCACCAGATTTCTTAAAATATGGGTTAAGTTCTTCCTTTAACTGAGCATAACTAATAGCATCAGCATCGGCTTGTGGTGAGGTTGTTGGCAGTCCAGTTATTTTCGAGTTATAACTCATTGCAAGGCGACCTGTCATTGTGTCGCCGGTTTTGTTAAGTTTATTATCGTCAACAGATTTTAGTTGCGCATAACTTACAGCTTGTGTTTGATTTAAGTTTTCGGGCGGATATGCAGTCTCTAAATTTATAATTTTTTTACTCGACATGTTAATATTACCTGTCATTGTGTCGCCGGCTTTGTTAAGTTTATTATCGTCAACAGATTTTAGTTGTGCATAACTTACAGCTTGTGTTTGAGTTAAGTTTTCTGGCGGATATACAATTTCTAACCCAATAATTTTTTTTTTCCCTGACATGTTAATATTGCCTATAACCGTTCCGCCGATCTTATCAAGTTTGTTATCATCCACATACCTCAACTGTGAATAACTTACCGCTTGTGTATGATTTAAGTTTGCTGCTGGATATCCAGTCTCTAAATTCATATTTTTTTTCCCTGACATATCTAAGTTGCCGCTTAAAGTTCCGCCTGTCAGTGACAACTTATTATCGTCAACAGATTTTAGTTGCGTATAACTCACCGCTTGAGTTTGATTTAAGTTTGCCGGTGGATATCCAGTCTCTAAATTTATAATTTTTTTTTCCTGACATATCTAAGTTGCCGCTTAAAGTTCCGCCAGATTTATCTAGTTTATTGCCGTCGACGGATTTTAGTTGTTTACAACTAACAGCTTGGGTATCAACAACATTTATTGGCGGATAATCTGTTTCTAAATCTAGTACTCGCTGATTTGACATGGACAGGTTTCCTGTCATTGTAGCACCAGATTTTTTTTAGGTAACCAGATAAATCCGTTTGTTATTGTACTTACAGCTGATGAATTTCCTAATGTTGTTCCAAATTTTGTATAATGGCTCATTATTTATTTAATATAACTTAAAATGAATAACAAACAATGGCAAAATCACCGATATCAAATTTTGATAAGAGCGGTTGGTGAAACATAAACATAGCAATGAACTTCCAGATTGTCATTATCTTATTGTTGGACGAACTGGATCGGGAAAAACAAATTTGTTTATGAATTTACTGTTAGGTGATAATTTTAACTACGATCGAGTCTATATTTATACAATTAATCCACAGCAAGATAAGTACGAGCTACTAAGTGAATATAATGACAAACTTCGTGATGATCTTGATACTGGTGAAGATTTTTTTATTATCAAACAACCAGAAGAACTTGTTCCAGTTAATCAACTTGATTCGTCCGAACATAAGATAGTTGTTTTTGATGATATTCCGCTAAATAATGTATAAATGAACAAAATAAGATCATATTTTTCACTGTCACGTAATAAGAAATGTAATTCTGTTTATTTAGCCCAAAGTTTTTATAATGTTGACAGATTTATTGGGCGAAATACTGGTTGTTTTATATTATTTCCCGGACTGGACAATGTTGACGTTAGAAATATTGCAAACGAGCAATGTGGTGATGTGACAAAAGATAAATTTATTGAATTATATCATAAAGCGACAGCGGATAAATATAACTTTTTCTTATTTGATAAACTAACACATAATCCAACTAAAATGTGTCGTTGTTGTATTGACAGTTACTTGCAGTAAGTTTTTGTTTTATATAAAATTATATATAATTATGGAAAGACAAGCAAAGTACAGAAAACATATAGAAAATCTGAAAAAACTTGCTCAATCTAAAGATGAACTTAGAAAGATGATTCAACAAGCACGACGTGGCCAAGAGGCTGCGGAGGAAGCAGCAGCAACAGTTCTCAAACCAGTTACTGAAGCACTACTTGCAAAACAACCTGAAACTAAACTCCTATCAGAAGAAGAACTTAAGCGACAGCAGGAAAAAGGTTTGATCGGACTAGTTAAAGAACAACAAGAAGCTGCTGCCGCAAAAATTATCGCCAGATCTGACGAAGAAAGAAGAAGATTAGCTGAGGCACTTGTAAGAAATATTGCTGATCCTGCTTGACGAACTGAACTAAATCGATTGATTAATAATCCACTTTTACTTGAAAAAAGATTATCAGAATTAACTTCACATGAAATTAGGACTGTGTTGGGAAAATTATCAGAAAAATTAGAGGATATTGAAAAATGACAAGAAAAAATTGGAAAGTTAACAGTAAGGTTTTTAAGTGTTGACGAAAAAAGACGATTTTATACAGCAAAAGCATATAATAAAATAACTGATGATGATTATAATGAATTTTTGAAAGAAAAAAAAAACTGATATTGATAATATAAAATATTGGTCTGAATAAAGGTATGATAAACTTACTGCTGATTTAGATAAAATAACGACAGATGGTCAAGAATCTAATATTGAATTAGAAACAACTAATGAAGACGGTCATATGTTTGAACTTTCTGATAAAATTAGAGCCCGTGTTATTGCAGGCTTATTTAGTAGAACAGCAGTTGAGAAAAGACCAACAGGGTTTGGTAAAAGTTGGGATTTTTATAGGAAATTTAAAATAAATGATGAAAATCGCATAAAAGAAGCTAAAAAAATAAAAGAGTATTTAAGTCCAGAGATTGAACAACCACTAGTTACATCGCCAGGGGAAACTGAAAGTAAAATAACTGGAACAGGTGTAAAAATATTTACATCAACTGCTGAAATGATAGGCAGATTAATGCTGCTGATATCATCAAAGGAAGCCGGAAATGTTGGCGCTGAAATTGATAATGAAATTATTGATATACTTGATCATTTAAGATCGGAAAATTTATTAACATCTGACGAATACGAAACTTTACACGGCGATTTGATCGACTTAATTTTGTAAAATGTTATATATATCAATGTCAACAACACTATTACTAGACTCTAATACGGCTGAGACAGCTAAAGATAGCGCAAATTTTTCAGTAAATTATATTCCCCCGGTACAACTTGATACTGAAAAACAGTACGAAATTGGACCAATTTCTTGTACATGTTGGCATTCCATGGCTAACGTGAAAACTGGTTGTCAATGATGAATTTAAGTTTACTTTAACATTTCCAAGACCTATGTGGACCTCGGTTAAAATTCCACAGGGAGCCTACAACATAACTGATTTAAATAAAATAATGCGCGAATTAATAATTTAAAATGGAGGAGACGCTGACAATTTTGAACTAACACCAACTTATAATACTTTACGCGCCAGAATAACATTAAAAACTAATTTTGTAGTAGATTTTTCATCAGCAAAAAACATAGCTGATTGGATTTCCTCGCTGGAAATATGTATCTGGCGCAAAACCATATACATATGACGGTGAATTTCCGGTAAATATACCAGACGTAAATACAATACTGATAAATTGCTCCATTGCATCTGGATCTTACTCAGCTCAGGGTAGTAAAGGACAAACGATATATAGCTTTTCTCCAGATGTTCCACCGGGATCACTCATGCAAATTAGTCCGCGGCAAGTTATTTATTATCCGTTAAATGTTGAAAATCATATAACGAGTATAAATATGCAGTTGACAGATCAATCTGGACGACAGCTGGATTTGAATAACGAGGTTGTTACTTATTATTTACACTTACGCGTACAATAACAAAGTTATTGCGACTTCGTGATTGGCTATTGTTTTATACAACCTCAGATATAATGAAACAAAAGAAAATTTACCGAAGAAAAATAGTTGGTGGACTTTTGGGAAATATATTTACTAAAGTTATTGAAAATGTTCCGGGAATAGCGCATAAAGTTGCACCAATTGCACTCGGCGCGTCAAAAGCTTTTGCAACTGGAGCCGCATCTGTTGCTGGACAAACAATAACTGATAAAATTACTCAAAAGCCAACAATCAAACAAGTTATATCAGAAATCGCTCCAACAAAAGAAACTCAACGTGCTATGATAACAACAACAAAAAAACTTTTATCACCAAAGGGCAAGCAGATTATACAAAAGTTAATATTTAAAGTAACAGCGCCGTTAGAAAATTATAAATAATTTTCCCAATTTTATGTAATCTAATAAATAAAAAAATATCTGTCAAAAATTATCTAGATTTAACAGAAACTTATGACAAGGACAACACCGTAACAGAATTTGAATATATTGAGTATCTCGATGAAAATTCTAATGAGCCAAATAAAGCTGGTGTTAGAACATTTAATACCCGAGATGAAGATGTGTTTTTATTACCTCACAAGGCAATGTCGGAAGTTCGTGGCCAGATTATGACAGTGGCCAATCCGCTCGTTGCAATTGCAGCTGGAACAGAAGTAGCTCTTATAAATAATTGCTGGTGTTTATTTAAAAGTGCCAGATATCAGCTGGCCAATCAAACTGCTGAGGATATTTCAAGTCACCTGCAAGTTGCAAGTACAATCTTAAATACTCTTTCGTTTTCTGATGATTACTCCAGATCAACTGCAACTAATATGATGTGGATTAAAGATACCGGAAGTGGTGGTGCAGGTGTTGTTGCGTCAGTTGAAATTTTATCAGGATTAACACCTATTATAGCTGCTGGAGCTGATGCCGCTGCAAATGCTGAAAATGTAAGAAATTTTCTTATTGCTAATGCTGCTTCGCTAGGTATAGCCGCACCAGCTGCAGACGCTAACGCAGACGCTACAAGATTTTCACTTAATGCTGCTTGTAATAATCTTGGCTTAAATCAAGTAGATGCAGCTGCAGACGGCACTGTAATGTTAGAGCATGTTAATAACATAATTGCCCATAACAGAAGAAATATACGTTACAATGAAGGTTATACTAAGCGAAAGGCACTTGCAGCAGGATCACGTCAAATTGCAATGATGCTGCCACTAAGTACAGTATTTGGCTTTTGTCGCGATTACAAACAAATATTTCGTGGAGTTAACATACACTTATTTTACATCGAGCAGAACAAAACGACTGCCTGTTTAGGTCAGGCGGAGCTGGTGTACAATTTATCATAAACAAACTTGCGCTTTGGACGCCACGAATAACACCGACAGTAACAAAATGGCTCGAACTAGATGAAGTTCTTAAAAACCGCACAAACGAAATTAATTTTCAGCAACATAAAATATATCAAACAGCAATTCAAAATACCGCCGACTACACATGGCGAGTCACAACAACACCAAGTGAACAGCTGCCAAGGCAATTATTTGTTATATTTCAACAGCAAGCGCGACGTGGTGACCAACAACAAAATAACGCAATATTTGATAATGCTAATGTTAGACGAATACATGCTAGACTAAATTCAAAGCAATATCGAGAACGAGCGATAGAATGCAATTTTGCGGATGACGCTAATAAAAATGTTACTCTACCTTATATGTATTTTATGGACGCGATGCAAAAATATCAGGACGTTGGAGACGGATCTCAGATATCAGAAGAGGAATTTTGTACACTTTATCCGATATTTCATTTTGATGTTAGTAAACAAAATGAAAGAGATGTATTTTCAACTGCTGATATTGAAATTACATGGACGCTTGGAGCAGTTCCAGTGGCACAGTTGTACGTGATTGCGTTAGTGATCAGCGATAGAGTAGTTACAGTCGACAATGTCGGACGTAAAATGTCGGTGAAAGTTTGAATGCAACATTCCGAAATTAAATCTTCAATGGGAAATTCATTTATGAATTTCTGCGAATGAATTTTCTAAGTTTAATCTGTAATCTGTGTATAAGATGACAAAATATATTGTAAAAGAAATACATTTGACTGATGGTCAAGTTAAAACATTATCAGCTGCTGTTTCTAAGAAGAGGCAGGTATCATTAAAAATCAACCCTAACGCAGGTGCTTTAGGTACTTTAACAAAATTAATGTTAACCAAAAAACAAGTAAATAAGTATAACCGCAGCAAGATCTCTAGAGATTTTGTAGGAAAACCTTTTGTTTTAAATTTAAGTGCCACACAAATAACAGCAATGGCAAAACATGGCGGCTTCTTCTGTCCGGCACTATCTGTACTGGCCAGAACGTTAATACCAAAACTTTTGCCGGTGTTAGGTACACTAGGACTAGCAGCAGCGTCGGGAGCAGAATCTGGCGCAACGAAAAAGGCAGCTGAGGGCAGTGGAATCGTTCGCGGTGGCATTATTGGCAGTGGTATTGTTGGCAGTGGTATAAAGAAAAGTTTCGTTTAACTGTTTAGTTTAATGTTTCGTTTAATTTTTTAGTTTAATGTTTCGTTTAACTTTTTAGTTTAATGTTTCCTTTAACTTTTTAGTTTAATTTTTTAGTTTAACTTTTCAGTTTAATTTTATGTGACTGATAAATATAAAATGCCCAAACGAAAAACAGCAAAAAGAAAAACAACAACGAAAAAAAATAAGATACGACCGAGGCGAAAAGGAGGATTTATTCCATTCGCTCCACTTTTAGCGGGACTAGCGGGAAGTCTACTGCCAAACCTGCTGGGAATAGGACGAAAACTAACATTACCGGGCACGAGACGTTGAAATCTCCTGCGTTAGGTAACTTTGATGTACTTGATAAGCTAAAACAAGCAAAAAAATTTTCACGGAGTTTATTCCAAAGATGAACTTGCGGTGATAAAATCGCCAGGTTCGTGTTGATAAATATACAAGATTTCAACGACGGATCTGGTACACATTGGGTAGCAGTCTACGGTAACAATTATTTTGACTCATTTGGACTCCCTCCGAGCGACACAATAAAAAAATCTATAACCAAAAATATGAAATAATAAATTATTCCTCCAATCAACTTCAACCTATTGGAACTTCTGCTTGTGGATAATATTGCGTGATGTTCATTAAACAGATGAATAAAAATCCAGATTTTTAAAAATTTATTTTACAGTTTCACGAGCAACCTTCTCACGCCAATGATAAGATTGCACAAAATTGGGAAAATTATAAATAATTTTCTAACAGATAATTTTGCCTAGAAAATCTCTAGAGTGTTTCCTAATTTTATCTAAATTACAAATATATAATGTCAACATATTGTCTCAAATGTAAAGCTAAAACGGAAAAATATTAATGAAACAACAGGAAAAAACAAACAAAGAACAACAGGATAATGCCAAAAAGTATTTGCGCAATCTGCCGAAAAAGAAAAAGTATGTTTTTGAGGAAATTGTCCGGAGCTGGTTGCTCTGACGTTGTCAGAGAGGTTATTTTAGTAGACGACTGACAATTTTTTAACAGACGATTGAAAGTTATTATTGTAAAAGTTATTTAAATAGAATGATATGCAAGTGCGATTCTAACAGAGATTTATGTCTCGAGCAAAATAAAATTGTCGCATATTGCCAACAATGTAACAACAGAGAAATAATTGGTTTTGGTATAGATATACATAAAATAATTGGCAAATTGCTGAAACCAAAAGTGGCTGGACATTACCAGACCATAAATATACTGGACCTTATAATCCGCTAGATAAAAAACTAGATGAAAATGATAATCCATTACCAGGACAAGAGCCTTACAATCAAGTTGATGCAATAGCTATGCGCCATGATATCTGCTACAGAGACATTGAACTTCCAGACAACGAACAAAATAAACACAGCTGCGATAAGGTAATGTTGGACGAACTTCGTAATATGAAACCGGCAAGTATGCGAGAACGATTTGATAGAAAGTTGGTGCAGGGTTTTATTGGATCAAAATATAAGTTAGGTCTTGGAAAGCCTCGTCTCGGAAAGGAATTGTATGATGATCTTGCAACTGAATTACACAAACTTAAAAAAAAAAATGTTTCCGCGACGTAAAGTTGTCGCAAATGCCGTTGACGATATCTGGGCGATAGATTTAGTAGATGTGTCAAATCTAGCTGAATTTAACGTTGGCGCTGATGGAGCTCCGAAGAAAAAATTGTTTAATGTCATAGATGTTTTTAGTAAATATGCTTTTAGTGTGCTAGTTTCAGATAAGACAGGAACGTCAATAACTGATGCGTTAAAGCTAATAATAACAACTACAGAAAGAAAACCAAACAGAATCTGGACTGATCACGGAGCAGAATCTTTGAATAAAAAGTTCGAGCAGTTTTTGCTCCAAAATAACATCAAAAAATATGTTACAGGAAACGAAGGTAAAAGCGTTGTCGTCGAGCGATTTAATCGTACAGTAAACGAAAAAATCCATAAGTATTTGACAGTTAAAAATACAAATAAATATATTGGCAATTTACAGAACATTGTTGATGAATATAATAACACGAAACACCGAACCACTAAAATGTCGCCGAATGACGTAATTAAAAATCCGATATTAGCAAACGAAAATATGTACCGCAGACATAAATTTAAAGTTGGTGATCGAGTAAGAATTTCTCTAGCGAAAAAAACATTTGAAAAAGGATTTACTCCGAACTGGAGCGAAGAAGTATTTGTTGCTGATAAAGTACTTTTAACAATACCTGTAACATACGCGCTAAAAGATTTATTAGGTGAACCTATAAGCGGTAGTTTTTATGAACAAGATCTTCAGAAAACTTCCCAAGACGTATTTGTTATTGAAAAAGTTATCCGAAAACGCGGCAATAAAAGTTTAGTTAAGTGGAGAGGATATGGCGATAAATGTAATAGCTGGGTGCCAACTAAGTCAATACAATAATGTTATTATAAATGTGTTCGTATTTCACAAGTACAGATTTACAGTTGATAGTTTTACATAACAAAAATAAATATAATTTTCTTGTATTATCAACTGGCATTAAATTAAATATTTTAACAAAAATAAAATCATATTTTATATTTCTTTGATGACCAATTATTTTCAGATTTAAAAAAAGGTTTGATAAACTGCCAAAATATTTGTTGTTCGGCAACAGTAAAATCAATTTTTTTTATTTTTTTAGCAACATGGTACTTAACATTACATGGTCCAGTTGTCGGTCTGCTGTAATTTTTTTTTTTTATCTACAACAGCAACTACTTCATCATTGTCATTGTTGTCGTACAAAATATCGTCTTCGCTATAGCTAGCAAATTTATCGTTGGCGACTTTGTCGCCGGCGATGAAATTTCCTGCGATTGTATCTTCCGAGTATATATCAGCAAGTCTTTTCATCAAGTTCATATTATAATATACTTTTATCTAATTTATAATAATAATGGCCTGCGAAACGAAATATCATCAAAAAGTTAATATATTAAATTACAGAGAATTAGCTGAGACAGTTCGAAAATGTTTGTCTGGCTATAGTGCATGTTTGTTTAATGTGAATATAAAGCAAGGCGAAAATGATAGAATTCTTCTAACAACGGCAGAAAAAGATAAACTTAATGAAAGTTCGTTTATAACATTAAAATTTGATGAAGATGATATTTTGATGTTTGCACATAATTGTCTTACAAATACCGAGCTAAGAAATATATTTAAAACTAAATCTGTTGAAGGTTAACGTTGACGTTGCTGATTTTCTTTTGCCATCAGCGACATCTTTTATTGATTTGATACAAACTTGATGATATTTTGAGGCAGCTTTCATTGACTTAAATTTTATTTCTTCACCAGTCTCCAGATTTACTGAAATAATTGCTTTTGAATCTTTAAAATTAGAACCATTAGAACTATCTCCTCTTCTAGTATTTTCTTTTGGTGTTACTAAATCTAATTTCCAATGCGATTGTCTGTCTTAATTTTGTTAACATGATCAATGACTAAATTATTTGAAATAGCGCCTTTAAATGTTTCATATACAAATCTGTGTGACATATAATTAATAAAATCTGTTCTAGTTCCACGAACTACTATACGTAAATAGCCAGTATTATTTAACTTTCCTAATACTTTTTTATTTTTTCTTCTTCGAATAATTCCTTTGTCATTAGATTCGTATAAATCAAATACTGGATGAGGTTGAAACTCATTTTGTAAAGCTAAATTCTCAATATTGTCATTATTTATTGAGTTATTTACCCCATAGACTCGCTGACCATCTGGGATATCATCACAGAACAAAGTATAGATAAAATCTTTTCTAAACATTTCGGTGATATCTGCATCATCACCTTTTACTGAAATTATCATACCAGCTTGTGTTGGTTTTCCTATAGATATCTTAGATTTTATGTTAATAACTGAACCAAGTGGATTTCCAGCATACAAGTTGTACTTTGGGTGAATATGATCAGTTTCTTGCTCGGTTGCTGTCATTCTGATATATCTCAAAATTTCTGTCATTATACTATAGGGATTCTATATCTCTAATGGAAAAATAAGTAAACAAAAATCAATTAAATATAAAAATACTATATATAATGTTAAAATTGCGTGATATTGCTAAAAAGAGCATTATCAAAACAGAAAAAATTGCTAGTGCATTCTCAGGATACGACAACAGTTACAAATTTGATGATCAAAATGTTTTAGCAAATTTTAACTCTACAAATTTATATCACCTTTTACAGCCTGTTGTATCTAAGGAACTTACAGCTCACAAAGTATCAAACTAATAGTTCAGTATCATACGATTTTATCAAAATTACATGTAATCGAGAAAGATATACTTGATATAATCTTTGGAAATACAAGTTTCGAGAAAGAACTTTCAGAACCATATCTAACAGCTAAATCACGAAAAATATTAACTGGAAAAAATATTGCTACAGTCGCCGATGAAATACACCAAGAAGTAAATAAAAAATTGGAGGAATTTACTTCTTCTGGGTCAGGTTGGAAATTTGAAATGATAAAGGAAGTTTTAATTCATACGGCAAAATATAACATACTGCGGGGTAGTTCTTACGTTGATCTTCCAAAAAAAATTAAAAACAAAAAATGCTATATAAATGTCAAAAACAACGACGATCAATGTTTTCGTTGGTCAATTTTGTCTGAAAGACATCCACAGAGTGACCACAGTGACCGAATTGAAAAGTATTTGCCATATAAAGACGAGCTAAATTTTAATGGAATAACTTTTCCAGTGGCAGAAAATCAGATACCAAAGTTTGAAAAACAAAATAATATTTCAATAAATGTTTTCGGACTAAATGAGCGAGAAAATGTTTACCCAAGGTATATTTCAGAGACTGCTACACAAAAGACAATAAATGTATTATTTTATAAAGGACATTACGTTTGGATAAAAAACTTTAACGGCTTAGTTGGCGGACAGTATAATAACAACAGAAAAAAGAAATATTTCTGTTATAAATGTTTGCAGGGTTTTTCTAGAAATGAAAAACTACAGGAACATATTAAATACTGTATCAACCTTCAAAGAACAACTATGCCAAGCGAAAAAGAAAAAGTCTTAAAATTTAAAAATCATGATCATAAGCTAAATATACCTTTCGTTATTTATGCGGATTTCGAGTGCCTACTCGTTCCAGTGGCAGGTGCAGAAAATAATCCTAATAAATCTAGTACAAGAAAAATACAGCAACATGTTCCATGTGGAGTAGCTTATAAAGTAGTTTGTTACGTCGACGATAAGTTTTCATGTCCGATTAAGTTATATAGATGTAAGGATAATGAATCTGAAAGTCCGGCGGTATGGTTACTAAAAAATCTGATAGACGATGTTAATAAAATTTCTAACAGATTACTTAAAACAGCTCCAATGAAAATAACATCTAAACAACAACTTGAATTTAACGAAGCAGTTAATTGTCATATTTGCGAGAAGCTATTGGTAGACTCAAACGGAGTCTGTGATAAAGTTCGTGATCATTGTCATCTGACCGGTCAATACAGAGTTGTAGCTCATAACAATTGTAATTTAAAATTTCATGCACCAAACTTTATTCCTGTCGTTTTACATAACTTTCGTGGCTATGATAGTCATATCGTTGTAGAAGCTTTTGGCAATGAGGACATTAAATCTAAACTAAAACTAAATAATAAGATAAAATGTATTCCAAATAATTTTGAAAAATATATGTCAATTACTCTCGGAAAAATACGTTTCATTGATAGTCTGCAATGTATGGCAGCATCATTAGATGAACTTGTAAAAGGTTGTAGCACTTTTAATAATCTGCTAAGTTGCTTTGGTGATAAATTTAATCTGCTGACAAAACAAGATATCTTTCCGTATGAATATCTCGACGACTGGAGCAGATCTGACGAAACTTCTCTGCCCGACAAAGACAAATTTTACTCGCAGCTAAAAGGTAAAGATGTGTCAGACGATGAATACAAATATGCACAAAATATTTGGAATAAATTTAGTTGTAAAACATTTGGTGATTGTCATGATATATATTTGAAAACAGATGTTTTATTGCTAGCAGATGTTTCTGAAAGTTTTCGTCGAGTAAGTTACAGCAATTACGGACTAGATCCTTGTTGGTATTATTCCGCTCCCGGACTGTCGTGGGACGCTCTACTAAAAACAAGCAAAATAGAATTAGATCTCTTAACAGATATCGATATGTTTAATTTTATTGAAAAAAGGTATCAGATGCGGAATTAGTGTTATAACAAAACAATATGCAGTAGCTAATAATAAATATCTAAAAAATTATGATAAAAATCTCCCGTCGAATTATATTATTTATCTAGACTGCGTAAATTTGTATGGTTCAGCCATGTCAGAGTCAATGCCCTGTGGTGGATTTCATTGGATATCTCCAGATCAATTTCTTAAAGAAACTGAAAAAGGTTTACCTAGAAAAATTAACAATAATTTTTCCAATGTCAGTTATTTTGTTGAAGTTGATTTAGGTTACCCTAGTTCGTTGCATGATCTACACAACAACTACCCATTTTGTGCAGAGTCGATGATGATAGATTACAGTTTACTGTCACCCGAGCAACGAGCCATGACAACAGAAAAAAAATTCCATTGTTAATAAGCAAGTTCCAAATTTGCTAAATGAAAGAAATTACGTTATACATTACAAAAATTTAAAACAAGCATTAGATGCTGGACTAATTCTGAAAAAAGTCCATCGTGTGCTAAAATTTAATCAGTTGAGGTGGATGTCAAATTATATTGACTTAAATACCAAACGTCGTGCTGTGGCTAAGACCGACTTTGAGAAAAACTTTTTTAAGTTAATGAATAACTCGGTGTTTGGTAAAACAATTTAAAACATTAGAAAAAGAGTTTCTATCGAAATTGTAAATGATGTAAGTCGCAGAAATAAATTAGTTAATGATGATGGTTTTGTCAGCATGAAAATATTTAATGAAAATCTTGTTGCAATACAACGAAGAAAGACAAATTTAAAGTTAAATAAACCGATTTATGTTGGTGCAGCTGTACTTGATACATCAAAGTGGCTAATGTACGATTTTCACTATAATTTTACCAAAAAGCAGTGGCCAGATTCAGAGTTGCTATTCACTGATACAGATTCACTAGTTTATAATATAAAATGCGAAGATGTCTATGAGGATATTTACAAACGCCGTGACCTATTTGATTTATCAGATTACCCGACTAGTAGTGGATTTAATGATAATACGAATAAAAAAAGTTATTGGTAAAATGAAAGATGAGTTTATGTTTGTGCCGGTGAGAGAGTTTGTTGGATTAAGGAGCAAGATGTACGCTGTGATATTTCATGATAATAAACATACAAACAAAGCGAAAGGTATCCCTCGCGGATATGTGAAAAAGATAATGAATTTTACTGATTTTAAAACCGCGCTAAACAATAATGTCAGTTTTATTAAGACAAATGTCATTAGAACAAATCATCATAAGCTCGAGACAGATACAATAATAAAACGTGGACTTAGCAGTTTTGATGATAAAATATATTGTAAAGACGGAATTAATACTTTAGCACTTGAGCATTACATCAGTAATCCCTACTTGTAAACTTAAAATTTCCAGTATCAGTTTAGAAGGGAGATAATACCGTTCAGCTTGTTCTAGATTGGTATGAATGCACTGTATTGATTTTCAGATTGTCTGTAAAGCGCAGCTGCTGATTAGTGAGTTCGTTTTGTCTGTTAAGTGATTTCCAAGGCGTATTAGTCTGTCTGTTTGTTTCTAAAACCGTACTGAAACAGAATTCCCTGAATCTTTACAAACTGTCTGTAATAAAGCGCTGCCGGTGATTTTAGTTAGTTCGTTTTGTCTGTTAAATGATTTCCAGGTGTATTAGTCTGTCTGTCTGTTTCTAAAGCCGAACTGAAATGGAATTCCCTGAATCTTTACAGGCTTGCTAAAAACCCACCTATTGATTTTTCAGATCTGCTTATAATGTAAACAGCCGCTTTGTTTTTCTGTATAAATAGACTGTAATATATTTTAGATTTCGTTTTTCTGTACAAATAGACTTAATTTCGTTTTTATGTATAAATGTAAGATTTCAGAAATGTCATTCACAATCAGGTAACTGGTAAGTATATAGTAATTTCTTAAACATATATATGTAATCGGATTTCATAGCTCAATGCAGGAATATTGAATTCTCGTACTGAAGGTCTGTGGTTCGATTCCCATCACTGGCATATGTCGGTGGGTATGGTTCTGGATTACCAAAAAATTATTTTAATTGGGGGTGCGAACCCCAACAGAAAAAATACACTCTTCCACCATGTAACCACGTGGTGGGTGTACTTTTGCACTCAACTCGGGGTTATCATGGGGAGAGAGTACAAAATCTGTTGGACGTAGGTAAATCCCCCATTTCTTAGGTTAAGTTAGGATAAGTTTATGTTTGTATCGTCTCTTAGGATAAGTTTATGTGTGTGCCGTCTCTTAGGATAAGTTTATGTTTGTGCCGTCTCTTAGGATAAGTTAGGATCAGTTTATGTTTGTGCCGTCCAAAAATAAACAGCAGGGGAATGTGAGCTCGTGACATTGTGACCTCACTGAAGGGTATCCACATAGGGGCATTCAGAAAGAATGTTCGCCGGACAAAATAATCTCAGTAAGGTGCCTGTGGACCATAAGACAGGTCTTAACCAATGAAAGAGTGCCCGTGGGCCATAAGAAAGACCTTTACATTATAGACAGCCCTCTGAGTTTCTAAAGTTTCGTTTCGTATATTTAGGAATTCGCCGAGAGGTATGTCTATTGAAATAGCAGCCCTCTGAGTTTTTAAAGTTTCGGTTTCGGATATTTAGGAATTCTCCTGGGGGTATGCTTTGAGTGACCGAAACAGACAGCCCTCTGAGTTTCTAATGTTTCGTTTCGTTTAGGAATTCGCCTGGGGGTATGTCTATTGAAAGGGACTCTTAGGATCTTATTGGTAAAGACTTTACCGGCAGAAGGGACCTCAGTGGAATGGTAGACCGAACGTCATCGCTGCTGTTTATTTTTCTATATCATTATCAAATAAAATATCAACCATGTTGTCAATAAATATCATTAAATCATCTGACCAACCTACTATTCTCATATCATTTTCAGTTGCGAATAACCATACTGACCCATATTTTGGTGATATATGATATCCAACTTTTTTAATACAGTCGCTTATTATTTTAGGTTTTATACCAGTATAGCATGAGGCTGATTTTATTGAATCAAATCTCTTACAAAATCTGTTTGTTAGATCAAATCCAACATGTCGGATTGCCGCTGACGGATAATCCATATTATATAATATTTCATTGTTCAATATGAAATTTCTATCAAAAAAAGGTTTATTCTTTCTCCGACAAATCTTCAGGGTGGGGGTCTCTGATCTAGAATCCGCATTTAGTTTAGGATCAGCCTATTAGTATACTGAAAAAAAAATATTGTATCGCTAAACAAGTTAATCCAGCAGGCCCTTGGAGTTCTGGTCAAGAAGTCCAGAATCTGTTTTTGGTTTAGGATCAGCCTATTAGTATACTGCTTATATATATATATATAT
>JAECUM010042324.1:0-35130 GCA_016617855.1 Megalonaias nervosa
TTGAAAATGCCGGTGATCTGGGGCGAATATAGCACTGACCTAACGAAAAATCACACAACATTGACATTTGCTGCTTCATAAATTATCACAGGTGTTAACTCAAAAAGATGCATGATAAGTCGTTCTAAAGGAAACTTAATCTGATTAAAATGATTCCTACATTAATGAAAACTGTCGATGTAAACAAGAAGACCATCATGAAATTGAAGCTAGGTGTGAAACAGCAATTTCTTGATTGAGTACACAAACCCTGTGTCTTATTATATATTACGGGACATGCATTAGAAGAGTTGCATTCACCTTGTCTTCACTTCACTCCACGGTGTCTTAACTTTATTTTTCACTTCGAACTTAAACTTTCCAGAAATCGGGCCCAATTTATATTTTAGTATCAAGACTGCGTCGGGTAACTGTAAATAAAGTCAGCCTCCTTTCCGACATGTTCTAGTCTGGTAAGAAGAGGCAAAAGGAAATTGACGCGCGCTATCTTTTGAGTGCTGTTGAACTATCGTCCTTGTTAAAGGTTGAACATGCATACAGATTTGTTATGAAGGCGTGATTCTGCATCTAGTCCCCCCAGGGACGAGGACATAGTAAAGTCTTCCTCAGCACAGTCAATTTTTACCCAATTAGGACGGAAGGATGAGTGGTTTTCATGAGCCCTGGGTCACAATGTTCTCAATCGATTATGCATCGTTACCATCAATGCAGTTATTTTGAGCTCCTAGAATAAATTATGTAGGCCTTTATTTTCCGTTGCGGTATGCAACAGTAGATTTGACTGTATTATATATGCAGTTGGGTACGCTTTAATCATGATGAAATAAGTGTAGTCAGTGTAACCTCCTGCACCAATCATGTCATTTCTTATATAGCAATACAACTTGATCTTCAATGAAACTGGGAGATGGATATAAAAGAAACGATTATGCGATATGAAGACGCCTCAAATTCTTGCAAAACAGGTTATCTATACAACTCAGTTCTCTCTATTACCACCTGACGACCTGCATTATCCATATCCTTCAATAATATATATATATATATATATATATATATATATATATATATATATATATATATATATATATATATATATATACCACACATAACCCTAAGCAATATGATATTCTAAAGAGAGGGCACCGCGTGAAATTTTTTTCGTCACCTGATAATAAAAGTTCTAATCTTCACATTTGGGATTCCAAGTCGATATGAAGAAAGTGATGATTGTTTAGCGCCGCGTGAAGTGATAGTCTGCTAACTTATTTGCAAAAGACTTTGTCGGTGTTGTTGGAAAGGTGACACGCTAACCAGTCAGTTGGAAAACTGAAATAATTTATACATAATGTTTTATTTTTAAAAAATGGGGAAAATAAATGATGTTGTCAGAACTCATTCATTTCAAAGATTGTAGACTGAATAGTGAATTGGCATGTGTTCTACAAGACATAATCCGTTTTGAAAAGAAACTGAAATGGCAGTTGACCCTTGAAATCAGACCGGGATCTGAGAGATATAATTACAAGTCATCAGCAAGCATTTACTGGGGAGAGAGAGAGAGAGAGAGAGAGAGAGAGAGAGAGAGAAAGAGAGAGAGAGAGAGAGAGAGAGAGAGAGAGAGAGAAAGAGAGAGAGTTATGGAATCAAACAAATAGTTTAGCACATCTTTTACATTCAATATATCAGTACTTTCTTACAAACATTAGTAACCCTAATTACCATAAATCTATACCAAGTTTTGGTCTGTGCAATATTTAGTTTCTTACAGTACAATACAGTATACACTTCTAACACAGTACAATACTGTATACAATTCTTACACAATATAATATAGTATACACTTCTTATACAGTATAATACTGCATACACATCTTGCACAAATACTATTTACACTTCTTACACAATGCAATACTGTATACACTTCTTGCACAATGCAATACTGTATACACTTCTTTCACAGTACAATACTGTATACACTTCTTACACAATGCAATACTGTATACACTTCTTGCACAATGCAATACTGTATACACTTCTTACACAGTACAATACTGTATACACTTCTTACACTGTGCAATACTGCACATACTTCTTACACAGTACAATACTGTATACACTTCTTACACTGTGCAATATTGCACATACTTCTTACACAGTACAATACTGTATACACTTCTTACACTGTGCAATACTGCACATACTTCTTACGCAGTACAATACTGTATACGCTTCTTACACTGCGCAATACTGCAGATACTTCTTACGCAGTACAATACTGTATATACTTCTTACACAATACAATACTGTTTACACTTCTTACACAATACAATACTCTATACACTTCTTACACGGTACAATAATGTATACATTTCTTTTACTGTACAGTCTCCGTACACTGTACAATAATGTATACACTTCTTACACTGTACAATGTGATATATACTTCTTGCACTGTACAAAACTGTATGGACTTCTCCTCGTGGCTTCTTTGCTATTTAACTAGACATAAGTGTTAAACAGAGTACCAATCTTTTCTGAGTGCACTGAAAGCAAATTAACCAGTTCTTGACTGTTAAAAAGTTATGAAAGCCAGTACGCTTTACTCAGGGTAAGCTTTTTACACATAGTAAGCGTTCTACACAGGGTAAGAGTTTTGCACAGGTAAGAGTTCTACACAGCTTAAGCGTTTCTGAAAATATCCACACAAAAAACAAATGTGAGTATGCTTGATATTGTAAATATAACTGATCTAAATAGTTGGCCAATTTTCTAGAACATTTAAGACATTATCTGGGAATAAAGCAGTCGTTAAATCCTCGATGATGCATTTTTTTTTCTTCCTAAATTTAAAGATTCGTGTTAAGCCTCCGCTCGTCACTATCTCGAGGAGAGATAAATAAATAGTGAAACACTGGCCTATTGATAGATATACGTGTCTACTAACAGAAAAAAAGCAAACAAATACAGACATATAGACAAGTAGATACCATAATAAATAGTGGTTTGATGGAGACATAGGGATGGATGAAGGACTGGATAGACAAGACGGAGTGACAGACAGACATTAATCGATGGATAAACAGATGGCTTAATGAATAACCTATTTGCTTGGTGTATTGATAGACCGATTAACCAACCGATCAATGGACAGCTCATTCTTAAACAAAACATGTTTATAAAAATTACAAACAATACTTTAACCTTAAATTTCATCTTTATGTGACTCTGATACCAAAAGTCTCAAAAAGCATCTGTTTTCGAACCAATCATACAATTTGCCGTTATCACGCGCATAAAGCGCGCACAAACGCGTACAACTCATGCCCAACCGCGTACAAAGCGCGTCCAACAGCGTATCACGCACTCCCAACCGCAAAGTAGACTCAGATCTTAATGCCACATAATGTAGCGAGAAACCTGAATTCACTGTCTGATATATGACTACAAGCCAAGAGCATAGACTTTAATCACCAAGCACATTATGAGACGGCAGATCTCTGTTTATTCCCACATGGGTGGGCCCGAAACATGGATAAATACGGTAACCGGTAGACTAATTAGTGTCGTATCTAGTCAGGTGAAATGAGGCGTAACAACAGCACTGTCAATAACACCTTGTTGACAACGATGCCATCGTAGTTCAGGTCACAAACTTATATTGCTCGAACCATTATTTTTGCAAATTTAATTTGCTTCTTTTCAGCAATTACTGTAAGATTTTTGTGTTCAGTTCTAGGTTTGTAAATCAGCTGATCCATTAAAGACACTTAAGAATAACTCTGATTTTACAGTTTAACCAGCGCGTTTTTCTTGATATTGAATATTCAAGTCACAGTGGTTCATGCTTAAAGAAAAAAAAAACTTTAACATTTAATGTTTTTCTCTCGACTGTGCAATTAGTTCTGAAAACGTATTTAATATCAGAGCTGTTAGTCATTAGGTGATATCAGTTTCAGAGGGTGGCAACTGCCTGGTCGTGGCCCTCGGGCGAAACCCCGGTGGGGATGGGTATGAGAGTCAGGAGGGACACACACACACACACACACACACACACAAGCCAACGCATTATAATTGCTTTGGAAACTAGTTTAATACTTCCCCTGACATGTTTTATTTTAAACATATTTGTTGCGCAATGTATCGGAGATTGGCAGGAAATATTAAAATATTTCAGGTTAAAAACGCATTATATCTTTTTATGAATGCGTGTGACAATTCGCTATTTGAACGTGATTTCTGTACAAAATGCGTGTGACTCACGTGCAGTGTGTGAGACTTGACAGGTATGCAACATACCCTAGAAAACAGACAGGGATTGGCGGTAAATTGACATGGACAAAAATTAAGATTTGTATCCCATATGTGAATACTACTTACATAGTGGCAAGACAGCAATGAAACATTGTCTGTACTTTTCTAACTAGCTGGAGGTGGCGTTCTTGATAAATTATTGCGAATGAAACGAAAAATAGCATCATCATAAATAAACATAATTTTCAAAGTATTGTTCTTAATTTTAAAGAAAACTTAAACAAACTATTAAAAATATGCCATGAAGGCCGACACGCACCAAAAATGTCTTTTTTTTTGTTTGTTTGTGTTTTCAATTATTTACCTCTTTCATCGTTGGGACTGACTTTGGACGAGTCTCAATCAAATAAAACCCAACATCACATAAAAAAAAATTCAACTTAACGATCTTTTTTTTTACCAGATTTTAAAAGCAGCACCCAACCAATTAACTTTCTACTGCTTATACTTCTGATTAAAGCAATTTTTTAAAATAATTTGTTGCCAAGGTATACAACGTAAGGACTATAAAATTACGTCACTATACTATTTGTTCATTCTCGTACTCCCTGTTTGGTAACTGACGTGATCAGTTTACAAAAAAATATGGCAAACCAGAGACCCCCAAAATATCGTCTAAAATCCATTGTCAGGGTACGTGGGTGTTTTGTTCACAAATCGTTTGACAAATAGAACAATCCTCAAGAAACGAAAGGCCAGCGTGTTGTTGTTTGTTAACTCTAGAGATGTTCGTCTGGGTGAGGTGGGAGATACAGTTCAGTCAAATTCTCCCTTTTCTACCGATGGTAATATGATACTCAGTGATAAACATGGTAATGTTGCACAATTTAAGTAAAGCAGTATGCGGGTTCGAATCCCTCCCAGCCCAGGCTTGATCGGTCGATGTTGTGGGTCTCTCGCAAAGACACTTGACCCGTATTACACAGCGCGATATAAACTAATATATGCTGCCGTGCCGGATAACACCAATTGCTCAATCTATCTGGGCCCTAATAACATCAATCAATTAATCCATCTGTCTGGGCTCTGACAACACCAATTAATTAATATATCTGGGCTCGAATAACAAAAATACCGATTAATCAATCCATTTATCTGGGCCCTGATAACAAAAATAGGTAAAAAGCCAAATAAAGTAAAAACTACATTTTTAGACACGTTATTAACTGCTGCTTATAAAGTTTGAATAAAAAAAAAAAACAAACTCGACATCTGTTTTCATTGCAATTTATAATTATGTATGCCATGACTGATTGCAGTGATATTTCAACCTCTTCTATTTTTTAAGTAAATGCCTCAACAGAAAAAAAAAAAATCCGTCTCCAAAACTGAATTACACACATATCATGTGTCGCTTTGTGAAGTGGTTATGTGAAGTTGTATGCCGTTTTTATTCACAGTCAAATACTTTTGCACGGGATGCTGATCGTGTATTCAACATTTCCAAGTATAGTTTTTGATTTGTTTAGATCCAGAAATGTAATTGTGTTCATTCGTGCGTACTTGCTCAGTAATTTCTCTTAAGTCATACAATATCTGAATTTACGATTTATACTTGATTATACTAAATTATCAATTTGATTAAAATCAGATCTCCACTGTCCTACTTGAAGATCTGACAGAGACCACTTAGGGGTCATGTTCTGGTGTCAGTGGAAATGCAGGTGTCAGAGATCTGAGAGGGAACGAAATCGTTCAGCACACATTGAAGCTCTTCAGCCATACTGCTCAGTCTCCCAAACGTGATGATGTAAGTATTCATCTGACTGGCTGATAAAATTAGCGATTATGGTAATAACATAGGTCACCAAAACATGACACGTAAGCGGCAGCTTCAGATCTTCACGTAGGACAGCAGAGATCTGATTTTAATTAGATTCACTAGATTATTCCATTCAGAATATTTTTTCCAAACCATATTGCTATTTAAATTTGATCAAGATCGAGAGAGAGAGAGAGAGAGAGAGAGAGAGAGTTGTTGTAGGGTTGAACGCCATTTTTCAGCAAAAGATAGGCTATATATAGTGGCCAGTATCAATGGTGGAGGAAGAACCCGGAAAAACCCCGGAAAGAACCACCGACGAACGAGAAGCTACTGGCAAGCTTTCTCCATACCCACACTGGCCGAACCCAAGACTCGAACCCACGCAGACAGAGGTGAGATGGCAGTGATCCATAACGGTGAGCGCATTAGACCACTCGGTCACTCGGGGCCCCGAGAGAGAGAGAGAGAGAGAGAGAGAGAGAGGTGGTTAAATAGTTCATCTGATCACCACATATTCCAACAGTGTATTGTTGTAATAGGATCGAGTCTTATTTACTAGATTCACATTCTAAAAGATACGAAACGTAAATAAAAAATGATTTATCTGGAGTTTAAAGAAAGTGACGAAACTGATGTGCAAATGTATTTTTCTTCGGGAATGCGATATATCAAGTATATACACACCTGTATGACTGTCTCGATACCGTATTGTGGCCTTTACGTACACCTGTATGACTGTTTCGATACCGTATTGTGGTTTATACAAACACGTGTATGACTATATCGATACCGTATTGTGGTTTATACACACACATGTGTGACTGTCTCGATACCGTATTGTGGTTTATACGCACACCTGTATGACTGTCTCGATACCGTATTGTAGTCTTCACACACACATGTATGACTGTTTCGATACCGTAGTGTGGTTCATATATGCACCTGTATAAAAGATTGTGGTTTATACACACACCTGTATGACTATCTCGATACCGTATTGTAGTCTATACACGCACCTTTAGACTGTCTCGATACCATATTGTGGTTTATACACACACCTGTATGACTGTCTCGATACCGTATTATGGCCTACACACACACCTGTATGACCGTCTCGATACCATATTGTGGTTTTTACACACATGTGTATGGCTGTCTCAATACCATAGTGTGCTCTTTACACACACCATATGACTGTCTCGATACCGTATTGTTGTCTATACACATACCTGTATGACTGTCTCGATACCGTATTGTGGTTTATACACACACCAGTATAACTGTCACGATATCGTATTGTGGTCTATACACACACATGTATGACTGTCTCGATACCGTATTGTGCTCTTTACACACACCTGTATGACTGTCTCGATACCGTTTTGTGGTCTTTACACACACCAGTATAACTGTCTCGATATCGTATTGTGGTTCAATGGAGCGAGATTGGTATCTATTACGAAATAGGATAATTCCTAGTAATTCTAAAGCATACAGCTGATCAAAATGACTGGTTCAATGTGCTCAAAAAATGAACTTGAACTGGTCCAATATAAACCAGCTTTAGCAGTTACTAAAATTGGGAAAATTAATTTTGCCGTAGTAGACAATATTAACTTCTGAGAGTGTGATAAATTAATTATAAAATTAAAACAAAAATAGAAAAAATTACATACTAGTTTCTATCTTCTTCTCTTTTTCAAATTTACCTTTTATGTCCCAATAGTTGAAATGACCAAGCAGAGCTAGTACGCATTTGATAGATGCACATCTGAAGCAAAGCCAAGCCGTATACTCTTTAACCCAAATTAAATTCATCAACCATACACCAATATAATGGGGATTAAAAGTTACTTCAAGGATGCCCTAAGATGTACCCATTATTTTTTTTTTTTTTTTTTTAAATAATCAGAACAAACAATGAGGAAAACCTTGAAAATTCTTTTCCTTTAAAAATCAAACCCTTGATAATCGAGGTAAAATGTTGTGATCACTTGTGAAATCAAGATTGTGTATTATGCGTCTTAAAGTGATACAAGCCACTCCAGGTAACATGTATGAATATAAGAGCAACGTTTAGGTACGAAAAGAATTCCATTAATGATGTGTAGCCGAACACAAAGGAAACAAACAAATAGTTGCAAAGGCGAGACGGAGGTAGAGATAAAGCTAAACATGAAAAATCTAGGCAAAAAGATGTACAGCTTGTACAGCAAAAATAGAAATGGACGGAGAGAAGGAGAAAAAAGAAAGATAGTCCAGGAGGTAAGTGAACAGAATAAAAAGCAGAGAACAAGGTAGAAATATGAAGGAATGTGAAGTATACCATGAAAAGGGATGAAACGTTTAGAGACAGATGTCAGAGAGGAGAGACAGGGACAGAGACTTGTAGATATCATTTATTTTTCTCATTTTAAATTAGAAACAAAGTTATAGCTTTCTCAAAGAATACATAGAAGGAAAAAGAAAGAAATCATTATAACATGACGTTTGTCTCACTCGCGAATGCGGAAAGGTTTCAATACCAGATACAGAAGTGGAATGGGGAATACTCCATTGTGTTAACGCAGATGAGACAGCGGGTTCCAAGGAATACTTCTAATGGTGGATTCTCCATTATGTTAACGCAGATGAGACAGCGGGTTCCAAGGAATACTTCTTCAACAAAAGCATACGGAATTTCTAAAATAATATCATCTGAAAAGCTTAAACAAAATTGGAAAGTTTTTGAAATTCTCGTTCCTGTCTTAACACAATTTCAATGAAACGATTCCTGTATATGTATCGGTCATGTATATGCTCTCTACAACCTGGTTCAATTTTTAGCCAAGTTTATTCCATAAATGGAAAATTTTATTATTAGACCTTGTGAAATGCATGTACATTGCATTATATAAACCGTTTTTACGAGAGAGAGAGAGAGAGAGAGAGAGAGAGAGAGAGAGAGAATAATTGTTCAAAAAGTCGTATAATAGTTACATAAAGAGTGGTGACACCATCTATAAAACTCTTTAATGACGCAACTTTCGAGTCATTAGCTATTGTATATTTTATGTAAAATATTAGGCAATAAAGAAGACATACGTATAGAAAATAATCATGTTGAATAGGACAAGCTCTATATAAGTTTGATAGTGTTATTAAGATCGTACTAGATAAATAGTTATCTAGTATCCCAATCGAAATCAATGAAGTTTAGGCTGGACTATCGAGGAGAGCAAATCGTCTCGCCATCGTATGACTTACCTTTGACCCCTAAACAAATACGGAGCAAATAGGGCTTTCATGTGACAATGTTTGAAGACTTAGCATATCTCTGATGGCCATCTACAGCACAATTATCGCAATTTACCAAAGGCAAGTCGCCACGTTAAACGCACTGGAGCGTCTGCAGGCGGCCTGGTGTCTTCTTCAGAGTTGATAAGAATGAGATTAGAAGATCCGAGCAGATAGGACTCAAGCGACCCGCGAACAGAGAGAATACCCGATATAATACATCCACGATAACACCAACAGAACTGCAGTAACGCGAGGTCGAAGTGGGCGAACCAGGTGTTATGAAGTGTAATTTGCACGCAGTTTTATGGAATTTAATATACAACGCTACACTAATCTTCGAGTATCTGTCTCTATGCTTTATTTGTACGAGTATAAAAATGAACTCTTAAATGATGAGGAACAGCTATATAATTGTTTACTTTAACCGCAAAGTGCTGATGTTTGTGTAATTAACCATAGAAGGTAGCTAACAACTCTTTTAACACAATCACTCCCATGCTCACATAAAGTGTTGTAACGTAATTCAAACATGTTAAAGAGCGGCCCGCCTTAATGCCTCAAATTCCATTTAAACAGTTTATTTGTTTCCCTCGGTCATGGCTAATTGACCCTAACTTGAGACAGAATGTATTTAGGACGATGATTTAATTTATTTCGTTCATTTGTTCGGCGAGCACACAGAAAATATGTATCTTTTGTGACAATTATTGTATTACACCTCAGTAACATAATAATGTGGATCACAAATTGTATCGACTTTTATCACATGTTGCATAACAAAACAAAACTAGCTTTGGCCGACAAGCATGTAGAGTTATGCTGACAACTACATTAACAAGAAGTGTTTATGAAGAATGCGTGTTAGATAAATTCAAATTCTAAAAAGAAATAAAAAAAATAGCCGCACAGTTTTTTCTACATCGTGTGTATTAAGGAATGAAGGAATTCTTTTGTCAACACCTATTTGTCCACTTGCAACCATTATTGAAAATTCAGAAGGGGGAGCATTTGTTTTTTTGTTTAATCTCAAAGCTCTGAACAGGATAAATTTTAACATGCCGATTGCAAACAAAAACAAAGCATCTTTACTGCTGAGTCCCAATAAAACATGTCCATGTATCAGATAGACAAAAACAAAAACAAAGCATCGTTACTGCTGAGTCCCAATAAAACATATCCATGTATCATACAGACAAAAACAAAAACAAAGCATCTTTACTGCTGAGTCCCAGTAAAACATGTCCTAGTATTATATAGACAAAAACAAAAACAAAGCATCTTTACTGCTGAGTTCCAAAATGTCCAAGCATGTCCATATAGACAAAAATAATACTATTGTCTACTTCTTTCTCGAACGTTTACATTATTATCAAGCTTTCAAAAGTCTTTTTCTGCGTGCCCTCTTACCGTGTTGTACAAAAAAATGTTCACATGATGCCATCTTTTGTATAGGATGATTCCTGTTTGGCAAAACGAAATATGCCAAATTATGGAGAAGTATAATTTAATATCACTTTGAGATGTACATTTTCTTAAAGCAAGAATGTCTCACGCAGAAACCCTTCAATTAGGGAACAAATGCGATCAACTGAGCGACGTCCAAAAACGAACCATTTCTTTTCAACAAAGGCAGAGTGTGTGAAAACAGGGAAATATTGTAAAAAAGTAACCCTGACTTCTCGTATGTTTCCTTCCACTTTGTTAATTATACCTTTTTGTAAATAACTGTCTTTTTACTTCTCTCGATAACGAACTAATTAAACTGATAACTTTAGAGAATGTATTCGTTTGTTCCATCGACAATTAAGAGCTCACGGATAAAACAGTTTGAGCAAAACGCATGGTTTATAAATAAAAGTTTTCACCGTCCTTGATAAAATACAAGTATATTGAAAACCTGTTAAAGAAGATGATAGGTAATAGTTTGAGGTCAAAAGAATTGAAAGGCAGATAACAAATGTACGGTTTTCGTGCCGAGTTTAATTTGATATTTATAATTTCCTCACATTATATGTAACAAATGTACCATCATATGCCTTATCTTGATATTGATTGATAATGTTTAATTTGCATCTAAGCAATTTTTAAACCTTTCAGATTAATACCTCTTTATTGATAATATTTAATATGCATCTAGGCAATTTTTAAACCTTTCAGTTCAATACCTTTTTATTGGCAACTTTTAATTTGCATCTAAGCATTTTTTAAACCCATCAGATGCTTACTTTTACTTTAAGATATATGGACTTTGAATAGTTTATGAATTTGTTTTCAGTGTTTAATTTACTTCTTAGCATCCTTTATTTCCTAACCCGTGTTTTACTTTTGTTAACTGTACACTAAATTCAATAGTTTAAAACAATACAGTTTTTATTAAATTAAATAATAATTGCTTTACTTGCTAATACTTCAAGTTATGAGCTATGTGACCGGTCTCATTGTATTTACGTATTATGCTATTTTATCTGTTTTGTCAATTATGCTTATTTAATATGTTTATTGTTTATATGCAATGTCGGTAAAAAGCTGATTACATACTATGCTTAATTGTTGTTTTAATTATGCCAAATTTAAGGAACATTTTATTATATATTTCATGGTAGCATTTTAAAATATATCAGTGGGACAAAACAAATATTGCCACAGTGGCGATATCCCTTTTGGAACTATTAGGTTTTCCTATTTAGGCACTTATTTGCCCGGAAGTGTGTTACTCAAACTTATATTTCCATGTTTTGGCATATTTCCTTTTCTTATACTCCTCCTCTATCACCCTCCCTTTTCCCCTCCGCTCTCCATCCCACCTCCACCCCCTCGTCTCCATCAGGATGAATATATCTAAAATGTATTATGTTTATCGATATCGTGTGCTTACCGTTTGTCCATGATTGTAGATTGTACTTTAAGCTAACGGTCATTTGTAAACAACATGTTTACATAAATAACTTTTGTTGATGATTGTAAGTTGTAAAAGAGATGCTGACTTAGGTCTTTGGCTTCAAAATATGTTGGAAACAATTTGATGAAAATTTCAAATGAGAAATCACTCACATCTCTGGAATTCCAGAACATTCTATTGTGTCTTAGGTCAAATGAAATTTATATAAAAGGAAAATTTGTAATCAAGTATTCATGTCTGTTTCATATCAGTCTTTGGGAAACTATGATCATAGTTAGCAGTTGTGTTCAGTCATAATTCGAAAGTAATTTGTTTATATCATTCGCTGGAATTACTAAAGTGCTCACTGACTGGATTAACACATTAATTTGGGATTATCGAGAACTCATTCAAAGATCTTGTGGGGATTTACTGTGGTTGGGGGTGGGGTGCTCCCAATATTTTATTTAAACTGTTATAAACGTCCAACCCAGGTTCGATTTTGGTTGGAAGTTAAATTAGTGAAAGACAGATGTAAAGCTCCGAGCCCCCAGTCGGCAATGCCGACGGTTAAATGGTTAAATATACAAAAAGATTGAAATTCAATGAATAACAATTTAATAACAAATCGATAATCAAATGTTTAAAATTCCCAATTACACTCCTTCCGCTCGACCCTTTAATAGCCTAATGCATCACTTGATTAACAGTGTGAAATCGATTTCCACCTGTCCTTGTATTCTACTCATCTGTGGTATTCTTCTCTCTCCTATTTCTCCCAATTCCTTCTCTTCCTCCCCGACTTCCTTCAAATTCCTTCTCCTCCTTCTCGATTTATCTATACTCCTTCTCCTCCTCCTCGACTTCTTTATACTCTTTCTCCTCCTCCTCCTCCACTTCTTTATACTCCTTTTCCTACTCCTGCACCTTCTATCCACCTTCTCTCCACCGACTAGACTTCCGTCGACTTTGACTGTTCTGATAGCCTCAGTTCCTCTCCACCTCTTGGAGACTCGGGACTCAATTGAACCGGATGTTCTCTGTCCCCTAAAAAGCTTCCTTTTTGAAGCTTTGTCTTTCCTTAGAATATACTTCTAAGTTTTACCACCAAATCATTGGGAAAAGACAAATATTCTCCTGCAAGGAAACACTCGTTGCTTGCACTCTTGTGTCGAAACTGCTAGATACTGACGTTAATTTTTGATGTTTTGTTCCTGGATCATTTCAATAAAATGTCTCAGCACATAATAGTCTGTTTCAATGTTAAATAAATGAAATAATGATTGGAAATCATAGAGTTAACCCAACAGACAAGAGTTGAAAATTTGCTTTGTATTCGTTTAACCCAGGTTACCAATGTGGTGGGAGATAACTGCACGACAATTTGGAAGATTAATTTACTTACTCAAACATTTCCTACGTAATTTTCCAAAATGCTTGCCTCTGCATACTGTTAAAAAGCACGGACGTTCAAATGTTCGAAATATTGCTTATTTTACTAGCTTTACACCTAAGAAAATGTCCAAATAATTCACAGTATTATTATTACTTTGCCAGTCCTATACTATTATTATTATTATTATTATTATAGCAATTTATATATGTCATTACCTAAAAAGGGTGTTGGACTTCACAGGTGTTACTTCTGGTTTTGAATTTGAACGCGCTCTGCAGTTATCTGACAAGTACTGTCTTCCACTCCAATATATAACCTTCGATTTTTAACCACGTGACAGTACTGAACCAATCAGAATTGGCAGACCGAATCCGCCAACGAATCAGATGTGACAAACTGGCAAACCTCAGTCTAGCGCAATTCTTACGATATCAACCACATATGAATAAGGTTCGATATATTTCAGTATATAAAACATTCTCACATCTTATATCTTACTCTTTACAAAACTCTGAGACAAAAACTCTATATCCTAATTTGTCTATATAGTTTTCAGTAGCAGAACAAACGTTCTCGAATGGATAAACTGTGGCAAACCAATGACAGGGTATAATGGTACTAAAAGAATTGCGGTTGCTAGGGAGATTGCAACTATGCAGAAAACAAATTGCATTACTCAATAAATCTAACAGTTTTTATATAAAATCAGTATATTTCAGATATTACTTTCGGCAATAAGTTCACTGTGACTTCATCTGAGTGTAAATGTATGTGAATCACATACCTGTAATATCGAACCATCGAGGTCATGGGTCACAAACGAACGAAAATGGCGTCCATACGAACTTGACTTGATCGATGAAAAAGTTCGTTTACCGCGAAACACGAACAACCTGAAACTTCATATTTAATACACGGGTCGTGATGTTCCCATCAAGCAACCACATAATGGAGAAAACACATTTGGTATTAAATGGGGTAATACAGGCATGTAATTTGTGCAAGAAACGGTTCGGAAAGTAAAATGTCAAACCTTGACAAGCCAAGTATAAAATAATGATCAACATGGTAATAGCTAAAGCTTATTGACAGAGATTTCCTACAAGCGTAATAAATATGAGATTAGTCAACTAGTAATTCAGTATAATTTAACTCCATGGACCGCAGGAAGTCCGAGAACATCCCTATGAAGTGGCGCATTATCGAAAATAGGGAGAAGCTATACGTTAAAATTCATGTAACCACAGAGCAACTAATTCGCCACAACTACATGGTCTTGTGCTGCCCAAGGTCCAATGAGCTAAACATGTAACATTAATATCTTAAAAGAAACATCTCTGATAACATATGGAAATTTCACATGCAGTAGTAAATATCCACCCCAACCCCATTATGGTGCACAGCTAGTTAATCCTGAGTCTATGACAATATTGTAAACTACTTTTTTGTCGATGAAGTAATTCAGCCGTTTATCTCCTTAGCACAGAATGGGAAAACATATACGGCTTTTACCTTCAAAAATATATAATAAAAAGAAATTCTACATTTATATATATATATATATATATATATATATATATATATATATATATATATATAATATAAAAGGAAATATTTCTCTCGTGATGTGGAAACATTTTCTATTGTCATTCGGTAGCATGAACAAATCTTTTCACTTCACTCGTAAAATTTCATCTATATATGCTAAATATATTCAATATTGTTCAATAGCGATGAAAGGTACTTTAATTGTGTCATTACACTTAAAAAAAACCCCAGAAACACGATATAACTTACACACACAGTGTTGGGTTTCAAAGTAACAAGCCGCAATCCTTGAACTTTGACAAAGCCGTACATTCCATTAGACTGGTGTTCAACTATCGTCTTAGAACGATATATCTTTAAATATTACGTCTGATGGGCAATTTCTCTGCAATTTGATTATGTTAATAATTTAATGTAAACTGTTCCATGTACTACTTTCTATTGTCAAAATAATAGTCTCGACTCACATACTAACCAAGAAACCAGAGGCCACTTTATTCAGTTGGCCTGAACTGTAGATTCGTCTTCTTGTATACATTTTAAATCAGTAAAATTGAAGTTTTAAGTATGAACGTCTCCTTGTAGTCAACCGATTCCTGATAAAAAAAAAAGTGTGCGAGGGGATGGAAATGAATCTCACAAGGAACGTTGGTCAAAGTCAATGGCAGTTAGTGCGGAGTCCGAGAAGTTGTTTATTATTCTCAAATGAAACAGATTATTCTTAGCTAAACGTGTGTGTATGTGTTTGTGTGTGTGTGTTTGTGTATGTACGTGTGTGTGCTTGTGTGTGTGTGTGTGTGTGTGTGTGTGTGTGTGTGTGAGAGAGAGAGAGCTAGTTCGTTTTTAAATGTTTATTGACCGAAATACGATTTAGTTAGGTTCTCCATTGGCACAAAAGAGTAAAAATTCAGAGTAGAGAACTTAGCCTTTACATCTTATTTTTTCTGAATAATAGAAATGACGATGCACGCAAAGGGGATATTTCATCTTTTCTGACATTTGCCTTACAGTGGGTTACCTGCCTTGGTTAAGGTAAAGCTATTGCCACAACGACGTTAATTTGGTGCTAAAATGCCACATGGAGGAAACATTGCGCTTTGATAACTCCATCACACTCAATTTACATTGTATTAGCTGCGATCGTTTCTCTATATTGTAAGTGCATAATGGGAACATTTTGTCAAATAAATACTTAGGACGGACACGTCAGAAATTCTTTTCTTGCAGTGATGGAGTACAAGCCTGGTGCCGTTACGAGGATGCTAGCGTCACAATAGACAGACGATGTCACAGTGAAGCGCAATGGAACCGAATGGGACAGTCTGGCTCTTTTACATTGTGTTTTATATTTCGATCTATTTTATAAGCGGTGGGATCCAGTCAGCGTATTGGTGTACTAATGAGCGGAGAAATTTACAAAAATCTCAGTGAATGACTTCGTATTTTGACACCACGCCTTCTAACTTTTTTAGGTTGAGATAATGATCCTAATAAACATGAGCCCTTGTTTTATACATTCACGCCTAAACTAAATCTGTAATTTTATTTACATTTACTTTGTGCATGGCTTCAAAATGGATTAGCTTGTTTGGTGACTGCCGTTCGCAGTTAGACTAGCAATGGGAGATAATCTGAGTAACTTTGGCTTCAAATAAACAGCCTGGATGGCTTATGTACGTCTGCTACAGCTGTAAAATATCACAAATCGTGATGGTTGACGGGTAACGAAAGCATACAAATTTGCTATAATAAAATTGAAAATCACTGGTTTGTTTTTATTTGCATCTTTATTATAGAATATATTTCATTTTTTCTTTAATTTGTCATCGTGTGAAGAATGTTCACTAAGGAAAAACTATTCCATGAGACCTAAGGTTCAGACGACTCGGGACAAACAGTCTTCAGGCAAAGATACATTCTGAAAAAAATATGAGCTGCGAGGACCGTTCTCGTCTGTTCCACAGGAACCGGGGTGCGTTATCATTTGCGTATCCATCAGATTATAGTTCAGAATCCGATATATTTTACGCAATTACTAGTCCGATAAATCAAACCCACCTACCCCAAATATGTGTTGATACTGATGGACGATATGTAGGTATGATGTCACCTGTTCAGTAAAATGTGCGATTTTGATGCATGCAGATCTTTTCAAACACACATGTGTACACTTTAGACACTTACCAGTATTTGATAACAACCATATCTAGCGCGATTCAATCTGACCACAGGACAGAGGGTTATGCTATTTCACGTGGATTTATAAATCGCCAAACATAGGATTTGCTCCGGAAATATAGGGTACATGTCAGGAAAAGAACCCTTCGGCCGATGGTAGCTCCACAACCGCGAGCAATGTCGGTAAGTGTATAAAATGTACGCTGATGTATGCTGACAAAATTGGCTGCCGATTTTGTGCAGATTTTAATGAATAGGCGATATCAGCCCCAAAATCGCCAGTCAATATCATCATGAGTGAGGGGCTGATTTATCGTTATTACCTGCCCAACATCTCATGTAATTACCTGCTCAGCATCGGGAAGCTGCTTTATTCTTCAGAAATGATATGTATTGTAATGAACGATTTGTTTAAGTGACTATTTATCAGTGTATATTAGAAATGGCTATTTGTCAGTATGTTTAAGAAATGACTATTTGTCAGTATGTCTGAGAAGTGGCTATTTGTCAGTATGTTTTAGAAGTGACTATTTGTCAGTATGTCTTAGAAGTGACTATTTGTCAGTATGTCTTAGAAGTGGCTATTTGTCAGTATGCCTTAGAAGTGACTATTTTTCAGTATGTCTTAGAAGTGGCTATTTATCAGTATATGTTAGAAGTGGTTATTTGTCAGTGTGTCTTAGACGTTAGCTCAAGTTTCCGGATGCTCAGTCGTTTACATCACGTGAAAAGTTTAAAGTAAAGCCCTGGTATCTGATTGGAGCATTCATTAGGAAAATTTTAACTTGTATTTGAAAATTTAAACGTTATTTTCTTAACAACAAATTTGGTATCAACGTTCGCCGAATCCTTTGATTGTGTTTAAACCATCGCACTTGAATTGAAAAAGAGAAGATGAAGAAAAATATTCGAATGAGAAAAATGCTGGTTGTCAGTCTTGTCGGCAAATTTGCATTGCGTATTGCAAATACCCCTCCCCCCCCAAAAAAAAAGAAACAAAACAAACTAAAAAAGAACACTGAACCACGTATGGTTCATTTACTTAATAGAAAACATTACTGGTTATCAAGTAAAATCAGTAGGATTCCGTCTTAAGTCCCGTCGAGTCATCGGTTTTTCTTATTTAGTGTAAGCTTTCTTCGTCAGACGACATTGTTGAACAAATATATAAGTGTGGCATATTATTTGACAGATCTATTATCTTTTTTTCAGGAAACGGAACTGATGAAGAAGCATTCTTACAACTCTGAGTAACAACTTTGTCACCAAGAACTCATGAAAAGTGAATCTGTTCTTGTCAGATTTTAAATAAACTACATTGGCATTTGTATTTTTGTTGCAAAGTTAACCACATTCTAAATATGGCCGTCATCACAAGCAAAGGCATTTTTGAATAACCAATTATCATATTTCAAGACTTAAGTCAGGAGTACATGCATATTCATCGGACAAAATATGTGATTACTTCGTGTCAATCAGAATTTGGGAGAAAAATATATGCCTATCACATTTAATACGGTCGCATACCAGAAATCGTGCCAAGTTTTGTGTTTAAGATCAAAGAGGAATGTTGAGCCTATCCTAACGATTAAATCATTTTTGCGACGCATTTAATGGCTAAAGTTAGAAATAAATTGTTTAATACACATTCCTTGGCACATAATTTTCAACCCCATGATAAATTATCATTTGATCGAGTCTGAGTTAGTAGGACACTGTCAATTGTACATACATGTATATTGAACAGACAAAAGGCCGTAGAAAAAATGTTGCATTGTTTACAGATATATAAATTTTTACTTCACCTTTGGAGAATCATCAATAACCAGTTACTTGGTTTATCGATTGACTGCAATAAAACACATTGTCACTATCGCCTAATTTCAATTAATTGTAAGTTAAATACTGCAACATACAAGAAAACTGTAAAACTGTCTTCAAGTACAAAATTGTTGCATTAAAAAAAATTACTTCAATACCAAGAAGTCGGACAATGTGAGTCGACTGTTTAACTGATATTATAAACCAATGCTAGTGACATACTATTGGATTTTCAGGTGTGGCGGGGTGGGGATTTATCCTGACAAACAATCCTGGTTTTCAAATAACTTGAAAATGTATTCTTTACGTGATATATTGCAACAAACAGATCTATTATATCCATTATATTAGTAAAAAAAATATTTTTGTAAAAAAGAAAAACCAAATATCCCGCCTCAAAAATCCCAGAGGCCCCCCTCCCACCCCGAAAATTAAATGGTCCGACACTTAATGCATTTGAACCACCATCTCCCCAACCCCAGATACTGTAACCGCTACTACTGGCACTTAATGAAAACTGTTAAAGACTTATTCCAATGAGTACACGGTCGCGGGTTTGAGCCCCCGGCCGAGTGATACCTAAGATTTATAGAAATGGTACTAACAGCTGCCAGCTTCGCGCTCAGCATTAAGAGGGTAGTGTTAGGATTGGTCGGCCTGGTGTCAGGGTAATGTAACTGGGTAGGACATGATGCTACGTGTCTGCAGCATGATGTCTCGGTGCTAGACATCATTATAAACTGCCACGCTGCAGACATCGTAGCGATATGATTGAAAAATTGTTAAAGCTACTTTTTAAAATCCAAATCTCTCTCTCTCTCTCTCTCTCTCTCTCTCTCTCTCTCACACACACACACACACACACACACACACACACACACACACACACAATGAATACACGCAGTATATAAATGCATGAACAGAATGTGTTATTGACCTCAGTTGCATGTTGTTACAAAGGCATTTGTCTTATACATGCTTAAAGCTGTCACATTTCATTCATCTTACTGAATACCTCAGTCCAAATTGTACATTTCATCATGCACCGTTAAGAATATATTGACAGGAAATGTTACGGGTTAAATACCACACATTTGTAACGGCTTCCTTGCAAGAATGGGCTGTTCCAGGAATGTGGAATATCTCAGACTGATAATAAATATCGTAAAAAGTCATTCATTCTATTGATGTCACCATATTCATTATATTCCTTGCTGACAGTTCTGAGTCAAAATAGAATATGTACTTTTTTCTACTCCCACGAAAAAAAAGTCTCAACTGAAATTATCAAATTTTCCCACCAAATAGATCCAATAATAAGGATGACGTAGTTGAAAGAGAGAAAAGAAGAAGAAGAAGAGAAAAAAAACCCCCAATAAAACATTTGCCATTTCCACCACACAATGTATTAGACACGGTGTTCTGTATTTACCAAACAACGGACCCCAGCTAGCTTATACAAATGGTGAAGAAGCGATAAACGTGTTGTTATTATTAATTTTGATTCTCTGCATGTTTTTCTTTTTTTTTTTTATCTACACATCCACCACATCCTCTCCATATTCTGTGTCAATATATCTATGCAAACACACATCAATTATTTCGTCTATCCATTTTCTGTGTGTTTCTCTATGTACACATACACACATCCACAATCGTTTCCATTTTCTGTCTTTCTACTTGCACAAACACCGTGTTCACTACCTATTTTATATCTTTCTATTTACACATACATACATCCACAATCGTTTCCATTTTCTGTGTCTTTCTACTTGCACATCCAACATGTTCACTGCCTATTTTATATATTTCTATTTACACATACACACATCCACAATCGTTTCCATTTTCTGTGTTTTTCTACTTGCACATCCACCGTGTTCACTACCTATTTTATATCTTTCTATTTACACATACACACATCCACAATCGTTTCCATTTTCTGTGTCTTTCTACTTGCACTTCCAACATGTTCACTGCCTATTTTACATCTTTCTATTTACACATGCACACATCCACTATTTCCTCTATCCATTTATGGTGCCTTTCTATTTATTCGTGCACACATTCATCATTTCATTTGCTGAGTCAACACATTTGCAAAACACATTCTGGATTAAACTTACGAACACCAAGTTTCCAGTGTTCCAGATGAGTCGGCGTAGTTTCCTATAGATATATACTTAATGTAAACTAACTTTACTTTGCAAAAATAAACACATGTTCTTCCGCCTGTACGACTTGCTTTTGAGTATGGGTTTATGACCAGCTGGACTATATTTTCCGATGCCTCTATTGATGCGTGAACAAACAAGCAAGTCTAAAGTAGGGTGATTACGTGGATTACGTCAAGAGTTGATTATCTTAGATTACGTCAGGATTTGATTATCTAAAAACTGAAACTATAATCCACTGTCGATTTGAGTCAGGTGCATCTTTACGGAAACCTTTGAGCAATGGGCAGTCAAAGGAGACAAAAGAAACAAGTAGTTTTAGACATAGATATTGTCTATGTTATGCATGTATATTTGGGTAAAAGTATGTTCTTTGTCTTCTACCTACCTACCTATCTATCTATCTAAAAATATGAACTATTGTCATGAGAGAATTCTGAAAGTTAAGAATTGTGCAAATGTCCTTAATAAAGCGCTGACCTTTAATGTAGTTACAACAACACAATAACAGCATTTAAGAACTTAAATATAAAATGTTTTAACATAATATCACTTGTTACAACTCTATGGTCTTAAACTACTTAACGGAAAAAGTTTAGTAAAATTCAACATATAATTTATTTCCCCAGAATACAAAGTGAAAATTTAAAGAGAACTTACAGTATTGTGAACTAAATCCCAAATAGTCCTAAAAATTCTATCACAATTCTAAAAGTATATGTATTCTAATCTTGAATGTGCTGATGTACCAATAACCTGGAATGTGTCGATTTGCTAAAAGTCTTGATGTATCACAATGATAAAATCCAGAATGTCGTTAAATGCATTCACAATCATCCCAAAATAGTGATTTAGTCCAAAAATATCAATGAGCACCTTGTAATTCCAATGAATAATTTAAATAAATATATCCTCCACAGTTATAACTGAACACAACTAAAAACTGATTCCGCTACAAACATTAAGACAGGAATGAATATGTTTGATGTAAACAACAAAAATATTTTTAAAAATACATCAATATAAAGACAAAGACACAATCAGAGGATCAGGATATATATCATTTTCCCATCAATTTCGTAAACAAGGTCAGATCTGTTTCCTTTATTTTATCAAATTAACCTGACAGAAACCATGCAGACCATATAATTTCCAGGGGAAAACCAATGTCCTGAACTCAAATCCAAGTAAACATGTTTGTAAAAAGTGGCAGTAGGCCCAAACGTCTACCCTAAATTATGGACAAAGGTCAATCACACAATGCAAATTCAATATACATAACACATTGAACACTACAAACATGTTTGTTTATACGGAATGTATTGGTTGAAATCAGGGCCTGCCGGATCATATGGGTGATCTAGGCGGTCCCGGTACCATTTCATAAGTCTTTGGTACGACTCGGTCGGAGTTCGAACCGACTTCTCGCATCCGAGGCGGACGCTCTAAGGCACTTAGGCCACCGGAATACTTGTCAATACTTGCTAACGATACTGTATGTATGTATGCATGCATGCACGCACGCATGCACGCACGCGTGTGTGTATATGTATGTATGTATGTATGTATGTATGTATGTATGTAATCAAGAGCGATTATAAGAGTCGTATACATAGTTTATTCGTCAACATATACATATATGTATGCAGACAGGGAAATTGTTAAAAATACTGATCGATACAACTGACCTAAGCAGCCTGACAGCCCCGGATTGTCAATAAACTTTGTCGTTACTTTGATAACAGTAGCATTTCAGTGATTTACAGGTAAAATATATAGCCCTGTCCTTTGATCTTTATATTGACCGACGTACAATGTGTAAACTTTATCTCGAGTTTAGTGTTGCCAAAATGTATCAAACAATAAATTGATCTACAAACACGTTATTTCTAGCATGAGAGAGAGAGAGAGAGAGAGAGAGAGAGAGAGAGAGAGAGAGAGAGAGAGAGCTATCCAGAGCTGGTTCAAACTATTGTGAATAAGCCATGCAAACGATTATTTCAACTCATTCTTGGCGATACACTTCCGCGTAATAGAGTCCTGTAGAAAGGGTTTGTGACCTTAATGGTGAAAATAAAGGTTAATTCGCCGGATTGGATTCATGCGATGGTCGTCCGAGAGTTATACGTTGGTACGTTACTCTCTTTTGAATAGATATGTGTAGCTTTTCAGTCTTCTTGCGATTCTGAAGCGATAAAAGACGCGTGAGAAAAGTCGAATCGAGCGGAAGGTTGGGGTCACGCTTGCACTCCTTGAGTTAATTTATAGCACCGATAAGGTGATTTCGTGTTGTCAGAGATTTCATCGTACTTTATTGATAAAGCGTCAGACTCCTGTGGTTCAATTCCCATTGACCCTAGAGTAGCCCACCCATGTTAAAATCCCATAGACCCTACAGTGCAAACGACCAAATTTAACACTAAGACCCCCACTGACCGTATAATGCTCCCACTCACTATGTTTAGGTCATTTAGTGGTACAAATTACACGTGAAAGGAGACATTTGAAATTCATACTTTAAAATTAGCAAGAGAAACAAACAGCATCACAAAAGTTTACGAAAACCTACGGTCAGATTACAAGTGAAAACCCTAACAAACACGAGAGATAAGGTTTCAAGGATAAAAATATTTTTCAATGTACCGTGCCAGCTGTTTCAATGAGTGCTGACAGCTTTTGTTTGCTATATGCGTAAGGATTACATATATTTGTCAGCATATGTAAACGAGTATGAGGACCTTCACAATGATACGGGCTCCTCGGATTACAAGGGACGGTCTCGAGATACAAACTGAGTATGAGGACCTTCACGATGATACGAGCTTTCGAATTGCTGCGGCTCTCAGAATAAAAACTGAGTATGAGGACATTCACAACAATATGGGCCTTTCTGATTGCTGCGGCTGTCTCACAATAACATCCGAGTATGAGGACCTTTATCAATATACGGTCTTTTCGGATTACTGGGATCTGTTTCAGAATACAAACCGAGTATGAAGGCCTTCACGATGATGCGAGGCTTTCTGATTTCTGCGTCTGTCTCAGAATAGCAAACGAATATGAGGACCTTCACGATGATATGGGCCTTTCTGATTGCTGTGTCTGTCTCAGAATAACAAACGAATATGAGGATCTTCACGATGATACGGTCTTTCCGGATTACTGGGGGCTGTTTCAGAATACAAACCGAGTATGAAGGCCTTCACGATGATGCGAGGCTTTCTGATTTCTGCGTCTGTCTCAGAATAGCAAACGAATATGAGGACCTTCACGATGATATGGGCCTTTCTGATTGCTGTGTCTGTCTCAGAATAACAAACGAATCTGAGGATCTTCACGATGATACGGTCTTTCCAGATTACTGGGGGTTGTTTCAGGATACAAACGAGTATGGAGGTTTTCACGATGATACTGGGTTTTTTTTTTTATTGCTGTGGCTGTCTCAGAATAAAAACAGCTTTATCTGAAGCAGAAACGAAATAAAAGAACTCGAATGATGTCGACAACTATGGGCCGCCCAGTCGTTTCAAATTCCACAGACAACCATGCCTTGCTCTGATTATGTTAACTATGATAAAGCAAACAAAGCATCACCAATGAAAACAAAAGTATTTAAAGAGGTTAGATGCATTAGATAATACAAGAGGATGACATTTCCATTCATAGGCCCTTGGATCGAATATTTGTCCCTCTTGAACACTACCATGATTATCATAATTTTGTCGGCTATTTTTTCGACGTGATTCGGAAACGATGGTATTTCCGTATTTGTTCATGATTTTCATTTTTTTTAAAAATCAGCTACGTGTCCTGGTCGCCACTCTGGAGACACAAACTTACTTTCATATAATACATTTATCTGATCTGCGTTTTAAATTTTGAAATTATTATGTGAAATATTTGCTACAGCAAGCATAAAACAATATTAGTGTATCTCGATCGATCGATCGATTGAGAGATGAACACACTGTCCAGTTGACACATGAAGCAAATTCTACAGGAATTTTGCGGTATTTAAACTTGAGCTATTCAAGCGCATGTCTTAAGATGCCAGTTTTCGTTCTCTCAAGGCTGGATGTGAATTTCGTTTTAAGAGGGATAATCATGAATAGTGCGGTCTTGGCACTATAAACTGTGCTTTGGATCTTCCAGTAGTGGTTTGTAGCAGCATAAATTCGTTCGTATAAAAGTAGTTACTTAATAATAATCCGTACGTACACATCTCCGACTTGAAAAGTTCACTGAAAGGTAAAGGTGATACTTTTATTTTTAGATCCAGTGGAAGATATGAAGAGAGGGGGTGAGAGCCTCTAAGTACGAGCGAAAAACAACCAAAATGTTTCCTGAAGAAAGTATTCTTTACAGTTAGTTCAAATTATGGTCTGGAAATGCTCAACATGCAGAAGCCCTCAATACACCCCTCCCGATGATTCGCGCTATACACACCTCCACTTGTTTACGCCCTCATCTTCATTCATTTCCCCCAACCCCTTACGTACTTGATATGACACTAAGGTCATCGGTATGGTATCATTCAATAGCCAATAGAAACAGGGATCGGTCTTCATTGCTTTAACTTGGCCACCAGTCTTTCTAGTGAGGAAGAAAAAATGCTGGTCTTCAGCTGAGGTTGTATTTACCATGAAAAAAAGAACGTAGGCCATTGCGATTAAGGTAACAACCGGGAGACATAAAATGGAATATTGGGTATCGCAAGACCTCCAGAAGCCCATATAAAGCTAACCTGAAAAATAACAACTTGTCGGGTAACGTGATACAAATAAACTGGCAACGTGTCTACAATATGGATCAGCGTGGAATGGTTCATTCCAGATAGTTCTCGCCAGGATTTTGAAAAATAATAATCCGGTGCCAGATTTTCCAGAAGCCTTAAGACAGGTATACCAATTGTCCGAATTTCTTCTGACGCTTCTCATCCATTTTAGATATTTGAACATTTATGTTGCGTTATGGGATCAGAGCCAATTGCCTATCCAAAAGTTGGAATTCGCCGTCACACTGGGGGCATAGGGCTCCTGTATGTTTAGCGTATCCAGGGCATAATTTGAACAAAAGACACCTGGCGAAACAGAGAGAAAAAGAAAACTCGATAGTCACGAGGTACAAACAAGAATATCACTTACACATGCTCTCTGTTTGATGAATCTGACTTTCTCCAGGTTGCTGCGACAGCAACATGTTTCTGGTCATTATTATCGGTATAAATATGTTGTGAGTTAAGTATCCTATCAGTTAATATTTTCGCATTTTTTGTACAGTAAGACTGAAAATGGGTTTATTGCTAATATCACTCGACTATTGGACCTCTGATGTTATGAATATATAAGCTGGACATTTGTGTAGTCGTGTGACCAGCAATGCAAATGGCGAGTACCAAGTTCAAATTCATCAACGCTGTTGCTTCCTCTTGTCTGCCATCGGATTAAAGAAAAGGGAATGTTGTACTAGCAATTTCTGAGAAAATACATCATCTTCCTGACGGCTTCATTCAGGTATGACTCGATGTATGGTCGTTTAAGTTTGCTAGGACCACTAGTAATCGGCTAGCCTATGCCGCCACAATACAGTTCCAAATTTTCGACTCTGACCCCACGCCCAATCATTTTTTCAAAATATTTAAAATGGAGTTGAAAGGGTCAGAGAACTTTACATACCTACGTTTCAAACTGGAGAATCCAGGGTTAAGACCTGGGTGTCCTGGAAGTTTTCGGTGACTCGTACTACTGAGTATTTGTATTGTTTAGTAGCCAAAAACATAATGCCTTCAACTAGATATGCAATAGAAACGGAGAACTCTAAAGCTTATTCTCACAGCTGGTAGACGAATCCTCAATTACCTTTCGTGATACTGATACAAGAACCCCTTTGAATTGCATGAGAATAGAAAAATGTATTTAAAAAAAATATTAAAAAGAAACCTACCTTCGACCGCAGCCTCGGTTCTGCCTAGATTTATAACAGTAATGGGCTCAATACTAGAATTCAAACGAAGTTCTCCGTTGCCGACTTTATTAAGTAGAAATATCCGTGTATCTCTGACTCTTGCATTATTTACACAGATATTAAGGTCACCAAAACCCCTGACCATCACCATACTAAGTTGTGAAGGTGAGTCAGACACACCCCTGGCATCTGTCAAACTTTCTAACACTTTTTCTCCTTTGAACACTCTTTTCACTTCGACTTTCCCCATATACATCCCACTGTGGCGTGAATCTGGCATAATTTCTTTCACTGTTCCCGATAATATTACACTTGCCATTTCCTCTCTTAATTCCAGTGGTTTTTCTAAGCATCCAGGCTGTCGGAAATATCTAGCACTTGAAGGACACACGTATGAAGCATACAAAATGAATACCATGATAAAACTGACCATACTTTTCCTTCCGGCCATAACACCAATTTTATTACGATATCTTTCCATCACTGCGGAAAGTGATTATTCGGAGGCACACCGCTACTATCAGATAAACCACATTTCCTAATTTGCCTTGTGATCTATATCCTTTCGATCGTTTGAGTTAATTAATAAGATTTAATCCAGGTGCGTGAAAGAGTGCCACCCGACCATTCTCATGTGAACCGGGATGACGACAGGTAAGATTTACAGGTATACGAACCGCATACCTGTAGAGATACTTTAAAAACTTTTAATCGGCCGACCTCAAAAGGGATCCACGTGTAGCTAGAGATCTCTTCACGGAGCCTAACGGAAAGCTCCGATACGCTGTGCACCCCTCAATACAGCTCGCGCTATAAAGAAGGTTAATTTATTGAAATACATGTTGGTTACGTGAGAGATATAATCTTAGTCGTAGAAGTTAGTGCGTGTTTACGTTTGGGGTGGGTCGGTGGGGGTCTCCATAGATTCAGCATGTCTCGCCAGATGGGGTACTGAATCAGTGCTGGTTTTAACAACATAATCGACACTCATGTTTTGCATCTGATCAGGCCGTCGTTCGTAATCCAGCGGTCATTCGGAAAGCCTGGTAAGGGACTTCAGCCGTCAGGGGTCATTTTTCGGATCTTAAAGAGACTACCTCTTTGCTAGAGAATAATAGATTCCACCCCTTATTTTCAAGTTGTGAAACATTCCGCACTTACTCTTCGAATGTAAATACAATCTTTTAAAGATTCTTTCTGTATTGGAAAAAAAAAAATCCAAGTTACCAACAAATTCATCCGTCAATAATTTCGAGGTGAGTCTTCTCGTCTGGCTGCATATATCTGTAAATCGATATATTTGTCCCTCCAATTGTTGAAAAAATCAATATACCTATAAATTTATCTATCAAAGCCTTTGTACTTTCAATGACCGACGTATATAAAACCCTGATAGGGCAATGATTGTGTTAAATTTTCTTACATGTTATCAGGTTTAAATACATGATAATACATTCATTACCGTCATTTATTAGGTTCTCACCTTGAAGGGTAGTTTTAACTACGCTTTACTTTTAAAATCTCGACTCAGTCGTATAAAAAGTCATACTCAGGTGTACTCCAAGTCTGTTTTACCCTGCAATGACAAATTGTACTGAAACATTTCTTTGTATGAAAACGCACAATGTATACCTTTGATACTGCTATAACTTGATTTGACACAGAGCTCTATTTTTGTTGTGAACGTTGTTACTGTATTTATTTAGAATAGCATCCTTTTCTGTGAAATTCAGCCAAGCAAATCACATGTAGCTATTGCACATTATCGGGGTTTTCTATGTATAATTTGTAATAACAAATTACATAAGACAGGTACTGGTGATATTGATCGCATTCGAAAGAACTAATTTCCGTCCGAAGTTATGAACTAGAATAATTGTCAAACTGATTTGTATAACGAAACGATATGGAATCCTGTGGACTTAGAATAGCACTTGAACTAGGTAAACTTGGCACGGAAAGTATTCCATCATATTCAAACCTGTGAATGGAGCCATAGCGTTGTTATGCTATGTGTTTACTTTTGAGAACTTACTGCAGAAGGCTCATTTAAATGATGTGTTGTATGAATACTTTACAAATGAAAATACTGCTGAATGGGATCATAGGGTTTTCTGCGTGTTAACTTAGTAGTATGCGTGGACTCAGGAAATTGGAGTAGTATCGTATGCGTTTCGTTTGCAGTTTTTCTACAGTCTCAAGTTCATCATCGTCTTTGTAATCATCATTATTGTCATTATTATCACCATGGGATCAGTGGCGGATTTAGTCATTTTGAGGCCTAAGGCAAACACAGGCATGGGGCCCTCCACAACCAATGTAGTGGGGACTGGGGGGGGGGAGATACTCATCATGAATTAAACATTCGGATAGCATTTTAGCGTATCGATGTTTAGATATATAATTAATTGGTGAAAGGTAAGACAACAAATCGTAACCATAAGTTTATGAGGCGTGTTACGGGGCCCTTGGTAGTTTGGGGCCTAAGGCAATTGCCGACCTTTGCCTAATGGTAAGTCCGCCTCTGCATGGGATGGAAACCCTGTTCCACCTTTAGTCTGGCTTTGATCGGATTTTAACGGATGCCTAGTTAATGTGACAACAAGTTGGTCACAAGGTTTACATTTGACCTGATCAGTTCATCGTCAATATACTCACTGGCATTTCCACTTTAAAGTCAACTTTGTCTTTTAACAAGATTAAATACACATTTCACATACAAACATAAATTAAAATACTGGACAAATTTTGGCAATATACGTTATTGTCAGACGGTGGGATGATGGGAGATCCCCGCTCCTTGTGATGTTTTAGTTATCGTTATCTGTAAATGCATGACATGTAATAGTGCCGCATAAATGAATACACGAATGATGTATCTTAATACTCGATATTATTTTGAATTGTTAAAGTGGACATTGTGTAATGTTACTTTTAACACCAACATATCATTTCACCATATAAAAATAACAATTCTGACAAGCACAATAAAATGTCCAATTATTGCTGTGTAATTCAACAGATGCAATCTAAAAACTCAACATACGAAATGGAACTTCAGCACAATCAATGTGATTCAACATGTTAAATTGAAACTCTCGACATATGACATCAAAATTTCAACAACCGCCGTGTAATTCAGAAGATACAATCTAAAAACTCGATATTGGACATCGATTTTTCAACCAGCGCTGTGTAATTCAACAGACGAAATCTAAATACTCAACATACGAAATGGAACTGTCAACATAAACTCTTTGAACCAATACGTAAATTAGGAATTCTCGACGTATGACACTGAAATTTCAACCAATGCCGTGTAATTCAAACGACACAATCGACAACCTCGATATAAAAAATTTAACTTTCAACTACTGCTGTTTAATTCAACAGATACACTCTAAAATCTCGACCTAGAAAATGGAACTTTAAGGACAAACATTTTTGATATTACACGTGAAATTGGAATTCTGGACACGACATTAAAATTTCAACGTCAACGTTCCGATTGGACCACCTAATGTTAGCTACGGCGCCTAATAACAAACTATCCCCTTTGTATACGGACATAGAACACAATTAATTTTACTATAGATTCTCTACATTTTTTTTCACTGTGTGACAATTAATACAAATCGAAATCCGGCAACGTTTTCATTGGACCAGCTTTGGCCCGCTACGGCGCCTAATATGATAAGAAATCTGTCATGATCCACTTGACATTCCGACTGCATAGCATTAACCTCATATTGAGGGCCGGCCGAAGGGTTTTGCCGCCCTAGGCAAACTGTGACTTTGGCATACCCCACACCCCGTTCCACCCCCACCCCCATAGAGCCCTCACCCCCACTTTCGTTTCATTTGGCGTCTGTTAAAGCCGAACGCCCTAGGCGACGCTTAGTTCGCCTATATGGTGGGACCACCCAGTTAATACTTAGACATATCGAAGAACAAATGAACCATTATTTCGTGCGACCGATTAAGCTGTCTCTATCGCAACATTCAATTAAGTCATTTATGAAAAACAACTAAAAGTAGCTATAACTGAACCAGTGATCGCATTCTCAAAAGGTGACCTTGATTGCAAAATATTAGAAAATATCATACTCTCTCGCCACAAATGTCTTAACTAAACGCTCTGAATATGGAACTCACCTCGGTAAATATCTAGGTCGATGACATGGTGCATCTTGAGTGCTTTTGTTTCAATTAAACCTCGACCATTTTAGCGACATAAAGTGAAAACTCGATACAGAAATCTACAAATCGTAATATAGGTAATAAGATAAAATAGGGAGTTTCGTTTTTTAGAAAATATCAGATCATTGCATCTCAATACCATCACAATAGTTGTAAGATCACTAGATGCAGCTGTTAAGTGACTTAATAAAATGGAGGTGCAGGTCAAACAACAAACTGGCAGCCACAGGGTTGTATAAATGAGTCAGGCAAACACTCAAACAAGACAAAGTAATTACAAGAGCTCTCGAGGCCAGACAGGGCAGTCCAACTTCATCCTCTAGTAAGGTCCTGGTATTTGATTCAATTCAACTTGAAAGTGTTTTGCAGGCAAAAGTAAACTCTTCAAGCAAAAGTGAATATTTGATTATAAATTCTGATTAATAAATAGGGTGGATGTTATCACTTCTCACTTCAAGGCGGGACCACGAAATCGCCGTGTGCTGACCCGAGAAGAAAAGGACGAGAGAGAGGAGAGAGTGAGAGGCGAGCCAACTATATTCCATCACCCTTAATCTACGAGTCGGATGATTAGGCCTACTGCGGTCACAGGGAATCTTCAAGTTAACTGAAATGAACTCTCTCTCTCTCTCTCTCTCTCTCTCTCTCTCTCTCTCTCTCTCTCTCTCACACACACACACACACAGACACACACACACACACACACACACACACTGCTCGCATGCTTTGCAATTTTTATCAATATTTATTAATAAAATGTATGGTAATAGACAGTATTTAGATATTAATACCACATAAGGACACAAGGATTGACCAAACAATAGCTCGAAATACCTATCGAAGATTGCCTTGACACGGCATTGTACACTTCCGTTTTGTTTTTAATAGTTATCATGCATATAACGGACATTTTGTGGGGAAAAAAAGCATAATCTTGTTTACAAAACAGTGGCTATGGCTATCGACATTTTGACTCCCAAATCAATAGACTTCTTGCTTATCCCAAGTGTAAGCGATCCACAAATGGCTATTGACATTTTGACTCCCAAATCAATAGACTTCTTGCTTACCCCAAGTGTAAGCGATCCACAAAGTTGGATCCATGTTTGTAATGGAGAACCGATGTCATTTTGCGTAAACTTTTTTTTTCTTTCAGTCATAGTGAACTTGGCCTTTTGACCATTTGATCTTAAAGTCATTGCCATTCTTCCTTACTCCAAGTGTAAGCAATCCACAGAGTTTGATCGAGATTTAGTGACGTAGAAATAATACATTTTTATTCTTTCAGTCACAGTGACCTTGACCTTTGACTTTTTTTTATTAGAAAATATAGTTTTTCTTGCCTCAAGTGTAAGCTATGCACAACGTTTGGCAACAGTATATGTGGGTTTAACAAGATTAAATACACATTTCACATACAAATATAAATTAAAATATTGGACAAATTTTGGGTAATAAACATTACTGTCAGAAGGTGGGATGATAGGAGATCCCCACTCCTTGTGATGTTTTAGTTATCGTTATCTAGGCGTAAATCGACCACGGTCGAGTAATTAATAACATAAAATATGAAATTAATGGATGGAATAACAGAGATCTGAGCAGAGATACATAATAGAACAACATGAGCCCCCGAGGCTGTTCTGGTGGAAGAAACCGAGCCGTGTTCTCACCCCCACAAAGAAAGAAATAAAATAAATTTGAAGAGAATGAGCGCGTAACAACGGAGCGTTTCCTAGAATATGTTTTCTTTCCAGTTGGAGGGTTACAAGTTCGCTCCGTCCCACAAACCCCTCACTCACTTGGATTCCGGTCACAAGTATTACCTGCGGTTTAATATCCTCGAATGTAGCCCAGTCTATTTTTAGTGCGGTTTTTGTTTCCTTCTCTCTTTTTGGTGGTGAATTAGATTTAAGAGTTCTTACTATTGAGTTAAAGGTAATTGTTTATTCTTCAGAATACGAGCAGTAATGTATGGTTGTCTGTGTATATTTTTAGTAATGTATGGTTGTCTGTGTGTATTTTTAGTAATGTATGGTTGTCTGTGTGTATTTTTAGTAATGTATGGTTGTCTGTGTGTATTTTTAGTAATGTATGGTTGTCTGTGTGTATTCTTCATAATACGAGCAGTAATGTATGGTTGTCTTTGTGTATTCTTCAGAATACGAGCAGTAATGTATGGTTGTCTGTGTGTATTCTTCATAATACGAGCAGTAATGTATGGTTGTCTGTGTGTATTCTTCAGAATACGAGCAGTAATGTATGGTTGTCTGTGTGTATTTTTGCGACAGTATACAGTGACTAATAAGAAACAGATGTAGATCAAGAAGTGAAATCCGTGACCATTGTTTGTTTACAGCCAGCCTACAAAATCTGCATCAAGCATATGGTAACGTAATCATACGAAAGGTACAGCGAAGGGTATACACTCTGTCTTAGAGATTTCACATATCAGATGACATTGTTGCGACTTTAAACTCGAGTTACACTTAGAAAACTGTTTGGAAACAATCCTCACTTAAAACTGATATACGATATGACACCGTGGAATCTTGTTCGATAAATTGGATGTAATAACATAGCTTTCGTCGACACTGTCATAGTAGCATAGATTTGAGTATGATAAGAAATCTGTAATGATCCACTTGATATTCCGACTGCATAGCACTGACATCATACTTTTATTCTTTCAGTCACAGTGACCTTGACCATTGACGTTTGGATTAGAAAATAGAGTTTTTCTTACCCCAAGTGTAAGCTATGCACAAAATCTGGCAACAGTATATGTGGGTTTTACTTTGCAGAAAAAGAATATCTCTTCTTTCAGTCACTCTGACCTTGACGTTTGACCCTTTGACCTCGAAATCGGTAGGGACCGCAGTAATATTCCCAAGACAGGTAGATTATAGCTTATACATGACTTTATAGCTGGGGCTTAGCAAACATGACACTTTGGACAATTTGTTTAATGAGAAGAATTACTTTTTAATTTTCCCCTGTGTCCCTCAGACTTTCCTCCTCGGCAGAGAAACTACAATACCAACCAAATATCTGTATCACTTCCATCCAAATTAGAATAATCCTCTCCAGTCCCCCTTTATTAATAGCTATTCTGGAAAATATCATTTTATGACATCTGCTTGAAATGGCTCCCGACTTTTTATGATGTTCCCTGGTTCATCTCAACTCTTGACATTTTACCGCTATTGCTTTGCGTTAACATTGCGCCCTTACGGACTGATTAAAACTATACCTACAGGACCAGTATAAGGCAGACTACTCTAGAAATTATTATGCTAGAGACACAAGTATTTCACAATTGATACAAATTACCAAATTAGACAGACAAGTATTTCATACTTGACAAAAATTACTAAACTAGACAAAGGATTATTTCATAATTCATAAAAATTACTAGACTAGACAGACGAGTATTTCATAACTGGTAAAAATTACCAGATGAGTCAGATTTGAGAATTTTCAAAATTATAAAATCTGATCAACCGATCTGTCCAGAAACAAACCTGCAGTGTTGTCTTGCTATTTTGAGTTAAATCCCCTGATTATATATATATATATATATATATATATATATATATATATATATATATAT
>JAECUM010042325.1:5000-21536 GCA_016617855.1 Megalonaias nervosa
TCATATTGAGTAAATAGTTACATTGCCCACCTAAATCCTTCCGCATTTTCCCTGTGCTATATTGTAGTAAAATACTTTAATTATTCGTCATTATGAATGGCACAACACCATGTCATGTCTTTATCTCAATATACAACAACATGTCATGTCATTATCACAATATACAACACCATGTCATGTCTTTATCCCAAAATACAACACCATGTCATGTCTTTATCTCAATATACAACTCCACGTCATGTCATTATCCCAATATACAACTATTTGTGAGAGAATGCTTTTAGGAATGCAGTAAATGATGAGTTCATCGTCACGGCTTTACTTCACCGGAGACCATGATGCCTGCTTAAAGTTCTCACAATTTATATCTCACGTCAGGTTTGGATAATTTATTTCTAAGTTGCAGTGCCTCTCATTATTTCCACGAACATGTTCTGCATTTAGTACCTAGCCTCCTTTAGGTCATTTAGATAATATTGGTCTGACACAGCATCTATCATTTTCCATATTCGGGAATTTATTTGTCATCCCATATTATCTAAAGATAAGTACCAGGCAAATACCAACCGATGAAATATTGATATTTGTCTCTAGTCGAAGTAGTATAGTAATAGGCTGATCCTAAACCAAAAGCGGGTTCTAGACCAGAGACCCCACCCCCACCCCCACCCCTTCCCAAAATTGGAAAGATGATCCTGGACCTCTAGATTTTTTCTAAACATCTACTATTACAAGATTTAGACAAAAATAAACAGCAGCAATGACGTTTGGTCTACCATTCCACAGGGTCCCTTCTGCCGGTAAAGCCTTTACCAATAAGGTCCTAAGAGTCCCTTTTTATAGACATACCCCCTAGCGAATTTCTAAACATCCGAAACGAAACTTTAGAAGCTCAGAGGGCTGTCTATAATGTAAAGACCTATCATATGGTCCACGGGCACTCAAGACATACCCCCAGGCGAATTCCTAAATATCCGAAACGAAACTTTAGGAACTCAGAGAGCTGTCTATAATGTAAAGACCTATCTTATGGTCCACAGGCACCTTATGAGACTTTTTTTGTCTTGCGACATTCTTTCTGAATGTCCTTGTATGGGGTACCCTTCAGTGAGGTCACAAGGTCACGAGCTCACATCACCCTGCTGTTTATTTTTGGACGATACAGACGGCACAAACACAACATATAATCTTAATTAAGTACGGCACAACCCCTTGTGAACTCCTAGATTGCCAAATAACATTCTAGCAAGTTCAGTGAGTATACATATAAACTTTTCCTAGGGGACGGCACAGACGGCACAAACACAACACATAAACAAACGGGGACCTTATCTACGTCCAACAGATTTTGTACACTCTCCCCATGATAACCCCGAGGAGAGTGCAAAAGTACACTCACCACGTGGTTACATGGTGGGAGAGTGTATTATTTTATTTTTTTTTTGGATTTCGAGGATTTCTACGGAACTCCAATTATCTTAGAAAAATGGCATCAAAAGCGCCTCCATTGACTATGTCAATCATGGGAATCGAACCAAGGACCTTGAGTACGAGAATCTAACGCTTTAGCACTAGACAAAAGACCTCTCTTACATATACATGTTCAAAAAATTATTATATACTTACCAGTTACCTGATTTTGAATAGCATTACATTTTCTGATTCTGAAAAACGTTATTATAAATAAATATTACAAGCACAGAGACTTCGGCAGTCTGAAAAATCGATAGTGGGTTTTTACCAGCCTTATAAATAATGTGAAGATTCAGAGAAGAACTATTTACATCCAAGTGGAAGGTTAACACATAAATCAATACAGAACATCTGTTTCATATATCTTCTAATTCTAATGTCTTAAAATTACTATATCAGATGATTTTGAAGATAGAAAGCAAAATTGTTACATCAGATTTGTATGAATGTTAACCTGATACTGTACTATGTCCGATAATCCAAATACGATTTATGTTTTCTGGACGACAGTATTATCTCCCTTCTAAAGGAACACAGTTATATTTTCTTCGGCTAATGTTATATTTTCGATCATTAATTAAATAAATAAATTTAATATGAAACCGAAAGAAGAATGGTCAGATACTGATATACCTTTTCCCTGGGGCGATACTGGAATATTTGGTAGCAAAAAAGAATATTTCTCAGAAAATTATATAATGGCTCAAGGAAGATATAAATCTTGGAATTCTATACTCACAAGTATAAAAACGATGGGATTTAATTTGAGTAAGAAACAAATAACCGAATTTGATTCAATAAAATTAGCAGCTGATATACTTAAAGTTAATGCTGGAAAAATTGTAAAAAAATCATATTTTTCAAACATCTGATGGCTCGTACTGGATTACTTTTCTCGTTAGAACTGAAAAAGACCAAGAAAAAATAAATGATTGGCTGACTGATCCTTTTTACTGATGTATTTGAGCATGCGATAAAAATCTGCCAGAGAAACATAATGCCCAAGTGCTAGAGTAATAATTCCATTTTTGCAATATCTTTTATCATCAATATTGCTCAGTCCACGTTTTATTATTGTATCAGTTTCAAGCTTGTGAAGATTGGTTCTGATTACATTAGTTCTTATAAAGTTAATATTATTGTTCAACACTGACCTATAATCGTTAAATTTCATACATTTTTTACATACCCACGAGGAATATCTTTCGCTTTCTTTGTCAGTTTATTATCGTCGAGAATTACGGCTTACATGTTACTTCGAAGTCCAACAAACTCTCTCACCGGCTCAAACATAAATTTGTCTTTCAGTTTACCAATAACTTTTTTATTTATATCATCATGAAATCCACTACTTGTCGAATAATCAGAAAATCAAATAAGTCACGGCGTTTATAAATATCCTCACAGACATCTTCACATTTTATATTATAAACTAGCGAATCTGTATCAGTAAATAGCAACTCTGAATCTGGCCACTGCTTTTTGGTAAAATTATAGTCAAAGTCGTACATCAGCCACTTTGATATATCAAGGACAGCTCAACCAACATAAATCGGTTTATTTAACTTTAAATTTGTCTTTCATCGTTGTATTGCAACAAGATTTTCATTAAATATTTTCATACTGACAAAACCATCATCATTAACTAATTTATTTCTGCGATTTATATTATTTACAATTTCGATAGAAACTCTTTTCCTAATGTTTTCCATTGTCTTTCCAAAAACTGAGTTATTCATTAACTTAAAAAAGGTTTTTCTCAAAGTCGGTCTTAGCAATAGCACGACGTTTGGTATTTAAGTCAATATAATTTGACATCCACCTAGACTGACTAAATTTTAGCACACGATGGACTTTTTTCAGAATTAGTCCAGCATCTACTGCTTGTTTTAAAGTTTTGTAACGTATCACGTAATTTCTTTTATTTAACAAATTTGGAACTAACTTATTAACAATTGAATTTTTGCTGTTGTCATGGCTCGTTGCTCAGGTGATAGTAAACTGTAATCTATCATCATAGGCTCTGCACAAAATGGGTAGTCGTTGTGTAGATTATGTAACGAACTAGGATAATCTAGATCAACTTCAATAAAATAACTGACATCGGAAAAATCATTGTTAATTTTTCTAGGTAAATCTTTTTCAGTTTCTTTAAGAAATTGATCTGGAGTTATCCAATAAAATCCACCGCATGGCATTGGCTCTGACATTGCATACCCATACAAATTAACGCAATCTAGATAAATAATATGATTTGATGGGAGATTTTTATCATAATTTTTTAGATATTTATTATTAGCTACTGCATACTTTTTTGTTATGACGCTAATTCCGCGTCTGATATCTTTTTCAATAAAATTAAACATATCAACATCTGTCAAGAGATCTAATTCTATTTTGCTTGTTTTTAGCAGTGCATCCCATGACAGCCCGGGAGCAGAATAATACCAACAAGGATCTAGTCCGTAGTTGCTGTAGCTTACTGGACGAAAACTTTCAAAAACATCTGCTAGTAATAAAACATCCGTTTTCAGATATATATCATGATAATCACCAAATGTTTTACAACCAAATTTATTCCAAATATCTTGTGCATATTTGTATTCGTCGTCTGACACATCTTCGCCTTTTAGCTTCGAGTAAAATTTGTCTTTGGCAGGCAGAGAAGTTTCATCAAATCTGCTCCAGTCGTCGAGATACTCATATGGAAAGATACTTTTTTTGTCAGATCACCAAAGCAACGTTTTAGATTACTGAAACTGCTACAACCTTTTACAAACTCGTCCAATGGTGCTGTCATAAATTGCAGGCTGTCAATGAAACATAATATTCCGAGAGTAACTGACATACATTTTTCAAAATTATTTGGTATACATTTTATCTTATTATTTAGTTTTAGTTTAGATTTAACCTCATCATCACCAAAAGCTTCTACAATGATATGACTATCATCGCAGCGGAAGTTATGTAAAACAACAGGTATAAACTTTGGTGCATGAAATTTTAAATTACAATTATTATGAGCTGCCCCTCTGTATTGCCCAGTTAAATGACAATGATCACGAACTTTATCATGGACTCCGTTAGAGTCTACCAACAAGTTCTCGCAGATATGACAATCAACTGCTTCGTTAAAATCAATTTGTTGCTTAGATGTTATTTTCATTGGAGCTGTTTTAAATAATCTGTTAGAAATCTTATTAACATCATCTATAAGATTTTTTTAGTAACCACACGGCCGGGCTTTTAGACTCGCCATTTTTACATCTATATAACTTAACCGGACATGAAAACTTATCATCGACGCAACAAACTACTTTATAAGCTACTGCGCAAGGGACATGTAGTTGTATTTTTCTTGTGTTTGATTTATTCGGATTATTTTCTGCACCAACCACAGGAACAAGTAGACACTCGAAATCGGCATAAATAACAAAAGGAATATTTAGCTTATGATCATAATTTTTAAATTTTAATACTTTTTCTTTTTCGTTTGGCATAGTTATTCTTTGAACATTGATGCAGTATTTAAAATGTTCCTGTAGTTTCTCATTCTTAGAAAAACCCTGTAAACATCTGTAACAGAAATATTTCTTCTTTTTATTTTTATTATACTGTCCGCCAACTAAGCAGTTAAAGTTTTTTATCCAGCAATAATGTCCCTTATAAAATAATAAATTTGTTATCTTTTGTGTAGCAGTCTCTGAAATATACCTTGGATAAACATTTTCTCGCTCATCTAGTCCGAAAACATTTACTGAAATATTGTTTTGTGCTTCAAACGTTAGTATCTGATTTTCTGCCACTGGAAAAATTATTCCGTTAAAATCTAGTTCGTCTTTGTACGGCAGATATTTTTCAACCCAATCGCTGTGGTCACCCTGAGGATGTCTCTCAGACAAAATTGCCCAACGAAAACAATAATCGTCGTTGTTTTTGACATTTATACAACATTTTTTGTTTTTAATTTTTTTGTGGGAGATCAAGGTAAGAACTACCTCGCAGTATGTTATATTTTGCTGTATGAATTAATACTTCTTTTATCATTTCAAATTTCCAACCTGACACAGATGAAGTAAATTCCTCCAATTTTTTTATTTATTTCTTGGTGTATTTCATTTGCGATTGTGGCAATATTTGTTCCAGTTAATATTTTTCGTGATTTAGCTGTTAGATATGGTTCTGAAATTTCTCTGTCGAAATTTGTATTTTCAAAAATTATATCAATTATATCTTTTTCGATTACATGTAATTTTGATAAAATCATATGATACTGAACCATTAGTTTGATAGTTCTGTGAGCTGCAAGTCCTTGAGCTATAACTGGTTGTAAAAGATGAAATAAATTTCTGGAGTTAAAATTTGCTAAAACATTTTGATCATCAAATTTGTAACTGTTGTCGTATCCGGAAAATGCTGTAGCAATTTTTTCTGATTTGATAATGCTCTTTTTAGCAATATCTCGCAATTTTAACATTATATATAGTATATTTTATATTTAATTGAAAATTACTTATTTTTTAATTAGAGATATAAAATCCCTATATAATATATGTTAGAAATTTGGGATACATTAGACTGACAGCAACCGAGTAAGAAACTCATCATGTTCATCCAAAGTACAACTTATATGCTGGAAATGCACTTGGTTCAGTGCTTTGTAAAAAATCTAAAAAATCTATAGGAAAACCAACGCCAGCTGGAATGATAATTAGTGTTAGTGGAGATAATACAGATATTACCTAAATGTTCTGAAAAGATTTTATTTATAGGCTATTCTGTGAAGAAATTCCAGCTGGACAACGAGTCTATCGAGTAAATAATTCGATCAGCGATGACAATATTAAAAACTTATCTTTATAAAATGAATTTCAACGTCATTCAGTATTTGATTTATATGAAACCTCCAACAAAGGAATTATACGAAATATAAAAACAAAAAAAGTTATTCGAAATTTGAATAAAGAAGGTTATTTACATGTGAAGGTACGTGGAATAAAAACAGATTTTGTTCATTATAAATCACATCGTTTTGTATATGATGTTTTTCATGGTACTATTTCAAATAATTTAGTTATCGACCATATTAACAAAATTAAAACTGACAATTGCATTGAAAATCTAGATTTAGTTACACCAAAAGAAAACACCAAAAGAGGAGCTGATTCCAATGGTTCCAATTTAAAAAATCCCAAAAGATCAATTATTTCAGTAAATCTGGAGACTGAAGAAGAAATAAAATTTAAATCAATTTATTCTGCTGGAAAATATCATAAGATTGATTGTCGTGCAGTAAAATTTGTGGTTAACGGAATACACAAATCAGCAACTTCAACATCGACATTTAACAGATTTAGTTTCAAATATGATGATTAATGATATTTCTTAACTCGGTCTTTGTAAGGCAACTGTGAGCAAACATCAAAACATCATCGCAATCAAATTTTAATGTTATAAAAGCATTATCATTTAGTTTATTTTTTTTTCTGCTACTGTTAGGAGAATTTTATCAGACTCGCCCTGCATTATAATAACATCGACAGAATAAGCACTATAACCTGACAAACATTTTCGAACTACCTCAATTAATTCTCTGTAATTTAATATATTAACATTATGATGATATTTTACATCAGGAGATTTCGTTTCGCTGGCCATTATTATTATTAATTAGATAAAAATATATTATAATATGAACTTGATTAAGCGACTTGCTGATATATATGCTGACGATGCAACTATATATACAATCACTAACGACAAAGTCGCCAATGATATAATAGACAAATTTTCTAGCTATAGCGAAGATGATATTTTGTACGACAACAATGACGACGATGACGACAGCGTTGCTGTCGTTGACAAAAAAAAAATTACAGCAGACCGACACCTGGACGATATAATGTTAAATATCATATCGCTAAAAAAATAATGAAATTTAATTTTACTGTTGCCGAACAACAAATATTTTGGCAGCTTATCAAACCTTTTCTTGGTGTAAAAATAACTGGCCATCAAAGAAATATAAAATATGATTTTATATTTGTTAAAATATTTAATTTGATGCCAGTTGATAATATAAGAAAATTACATTTAATTTCGTTATGCAAAACTATCAAATGTAAATCTGTACTTGTAAGATACGAACAAATTTATAATAACATTATTGTATCGACCGAGTTGGCACCCAGCTATTAAATTTATCACTATATCCTCTCCATTTAACTAAACTTTTATCGCCGGGCTTTCTAATAACTTTTTCAATAACAAATATATCTTGGGAAGTTTTCTGAAGTTCTTGTTGATACAAACTACCAGTTATAGGCTCACCCAATAAATCTTTTAACGCGTATGTTACATATATTGTTAAAAGTACTTTATCAACAACAAATACTTCTTCGCTCCAGTTTGGAGTAAATCCTTTTTCAAATGTTTTTTTCGTCAGAGAAATTCTAACTTTATCACCCACTTTAAATTTATGTCTTCAATACATGTTTTCCTTTGCTAATATTGGATTTTTAATTGCGTCGTTTGGTGACATTTTCCTTTTTTTAGCAGAAAGGGATCGATGTTTTGTGTTATTGTATTCTTCAGCAATGTTCTGTAAATTTTCAATATATTTATTTGTATTTTTAGCTGTTAAATATTTGTGGATTTTTTCGTTTAGTGTGTGATTAAATCGCTCGACGACAACGCTTTTACCTTCATTTCCAGTGACATATTTTTTTATATCATTTTGGAGCAAAAACTGCTCGAACGTTCTATTAAAACATTCTGCTCCGTGATCAGTCCAGATTCTATTTGGTTTTCTTTCTGTGTTTGTTATTATTTGTTTTAACGCATCAGTTATCGAAGTTCCTGTCTTATCTGAAACTGGCACACTAAAAGCATATTTACTAAAAATATCTACAACGTTAAACAAGTATTTCTTATCATCGTTAAACTGAGCAAGATTTGACACATCAGCTGTATCTAATGCCCATATATCATCAACGGCATTTGCGACAACTTTACGTCGCGGAAACTTTTTGTTTCAGGTTTGTGTAGTTCTAAGGCAAGATCATCATACAATTGTCCGAGACGAGGCTTTCCAAGCCCGAGTTTATATTTTGCTCCAATAAAACCCTGCACCAACTTTCGGTCAACCCTTTCTCTAATTCCTTTCGGTTTCATATCACGAAGTTCGTCTAGCATTACTTTATCAGAGCCGTGCTTATCTTGTTCGTTGTCCCTGTAGCAGATATCATGGCGCATTGCTATCTCATCAACTTGATTGTAAAGCTTTTGTTCTGGTAATGGATTATCATTTTCATCAAGTTGTTTATCCAGCGGATTATAAGGTCCAGTATATTTCTGGCCTGGCAATGTCCAACCTCCTTTTCGTTTTGGCAATTTGCCAATCAATTTATGTATATCTATACCTGTTCCAATTATTTCTCTGTTGTTGCATTGTTGACAATATGTAACAATTTTATTTTGCTCAAGACATAAATCTCTTCATTTTTGCTCTTGCATCTCATTATTTATTAGTCGTCTACTAAAATAACGTCAGCCCCGACAAAGTCCAGACAACCAGCTCCGGGCAATTTCCTCAAAAACATACTTTTTCTTCTTCCGCAGATTGCGCAAATACTTTTAAGCATCATCCTGTTGTTCTTTGTTTTTTCTGTTGTTTCATTGATATTTTCTGTTTTAGTTTTACATTTGAGATAATATGCTGACATTATATACACAAGTTTAGATAAAATTACTAGTAATTTGACAAGTTTAGATAAAATTTAAACTTTGCAAAAATTAATTGCAATCTTATCATTGGCATGAGAAGGATGCTTGTCAAATTGCAAAATAAATTTAAAAAATCTGGATTTTTATACATCTGTTTAATGAACATCACGCAATAGTATCCACAAGCAGAAGTTCCAACAGGTTGAAGTTGATTGGACGAGTAATTTATTACTTTATGTTTTCGAGACATGTATTTTTTTATTGCGTCGCTCGGTGGAAGTCCAAATGAGTCAAAGTAATTGTTATTATAAACTGCTATCCAATGTGTGCCAGATCCGTCGTTGAAATCTTGTATATTTATCACACACGAACCCACAGCTGGTACAGCGTTAAGTTCATCTTTGGAATAAACTCCGTGCAAATTTTTTACTTGTTTTAGCTTATCAAGTATATCAAAGTTACTTAACGCAGGAGATTTTATCTCCACCGCAGACGTTTTAACGTCTCGTGCCCGGCAATGTTAGTCCTCGTCCTATTCCCAGCAGATTTGGCAGTAGACTTCCCGCTAGTCCCGCTAAAAGTGGAGCTATTGGAATAAATCCTCCTTTGGTTGTTCTTTGACGTCGCGGTGTCTTTTTTTTTCGTTGTCTTTCTTCGTCGTGGCATTATATTTATCAGTCACATAAAATTGGCAATTTTGTTACCATCGACATTCATACGAAACATTAAACTAAAAAGTTAAACGAAAATTTTCTTTATACCACTGCCAACAATACCACGGCGAACGATTCCACTGCCCTCAACTGCCTTTTTCGTTGCGCCAGATACTGCTCCAGACGCTGCTGCTAGTCCTAATGTACCTTCACCGGCAAAATTTTAGGTATTAACGTTCTGGCCATTACAGATAATGCCGGACCGAAGAAGCCGCCATGTTTTGCCATCGCAGTTATTTGTGTGGCACTTAAATTTAAAACAAAAGGTTTGCCGCGGTTATACTTATTTACTTGTTTTTTGGTTAACATTAATTTTGTTAAAGTACCCAAAACACCTGCGTTAGGGTCGACCTTTAATGATACTTGTCTTTTCTTTGCAACAGCAGCTGCTAATTTTTTAACTTGACCATCAGTCAAATATATTTCTTTTACAATATATTTTGTCATCTTATATTAAAGTTACAGATTAAACTTGTAAAATTACTTGTAATTTTTAAACTTGTACTGTCATTTTACCGCCAACAGAATGAATCGTAATAAATCTGTCGCTGATCACTAACGCGTACACGTACAAGTGCGCTACTGGAGCTGCTCCTAATGTCCAAGTAATTTCAATATCAGCTGTTGAGTCGACAGCTCGCTCGCTATGTTTACTAACATCAAAATAAAATATCGGATAAAGTGTACGAAACTCCTCTGTTGATATCTGATATCCATCTCCGACATCTTGATATTTTACCATTGCGTCGAGCAGATACATGTAAGGTCTAGTAATATTTTTATTAGCGTCATCAGCAAAATTACATTCTATCGCTCGTTCTGGATGTTGCTTTGAATTTAGTCTAGCATATATTCGACTAACTTCAGCATTATCAAATATTGCATTATTTTGTTGCTGATTATTACGTCGCGCTTGTTGCTGAAATACAACAAATAATTGCCTCGGCAGTTGTTCACTTGATGTTGTTATGACTCGCCATGTGTAGTCGGTAGTATTTGGAACTGCTGTTTGATATATTTTATGTTGCTGAAAATAAATTCTGTTTGTATGTTTTTGCAGCATATCATTTAGTTCTGCCATTTTAGTGATTGATGGAGTTATTCGCGGCATCCAAAGTGCAAGTTTATTTATGATAAACTGTACATCAACTCCGCCAGCTCGAAATAAACAATCAGTTTGTTCTGATCGATCTAAAATAAGTATATGTTTAACTCCACGAAATAACTTGTTATAATCGCGACAAAATCCAAATACTGTACTTAATGTCAGCATCATTGTAATTTGACGCGATCCTGCTGCAAGTGCTTTTCTTTTTGCATGACCCTCTTTGTAACGTATATTTCTTACACTTATTGAGTTACTGATTAAATTTAACATTGCAACGCCGTCTGCAGCCGCACCTGGTGGTGTTATACCAAGATTATTACAAGCGGCAATAAGTGAGACTCTTGTAGCATTTTCATTAGCGGCTGCAGCTGGTGCGGCTATACCAAAATTGGCAGCATTATCAATAAGAAAATCTCTTACAATTGGAAAATCTGCAGCGGCATTAGCTCCATGTGTGAATGCTCCTTTTGAAATAAATTCTCCAGCTCCCGCTACACCAATTCCAGTATCCTTAAACCACATCAAATTAGTTGCAGTCGATCTGGAGTAATCGTCGGAAAACGAAATTGCATTTAAGATTGTATTTGCGACTTGCAGGTAACTTGAAATATCTTCGACAGTTTGATTGGCCAGCTGATATCTGGCACTTTTAAATAAACACAAGCCATCATTTATAAGAGCTACCTCTGTTCCAGCTGCAATTGCAACAGGTGGATTAGCTGCTGTCATAATCTGGCCGCGAACTTCCAATACTGCTTTGTGTGGCAGTAGAAATACGTCTTCGTCTCGGGTATTAAATGTTCTGACACCAGTTTTATTTGGTTCATTATAATTTTCGTCGAGATACTCAATATATTCAAATTCTGTTACAGTGTCATCGATGTCATAAGTTTCTGCTAAATCGAGATCATTTTTAACAGACATTTTTTATTTATTAGATTATATAAAATTACAGTGACTATATCACTGCGGCGCTTTTACTTTGGATATTAATTTTTCTATAATCTGCTCACCTTTTGGTGATAAAAGATTTTTGTTGTTGTTATCATAGCACGTTGAGTGTCTTTTGTTGGAGCGATTTCTGATATAACTTGTTTGATTATCGGTGTGCCTTTTATTTTATCAGTTATTTTTTGTCCCACCGCAGTTTCAGCAGCAGATGCGGCGCCAGTTGCAAAAGCTTTTGACGCGTCAAGTGCAATTGGCGCAACTTTATGCGCTATTCCAGGAACATTTTCAATAGTTTTAGTAAATATATTTCTCAAAAATCCACCAATAATTTTTCTTCGGTAAATTTGTTTTTGTTTCATTATATCTGAGGTTGTATAAAACTACGCTCGTAAGTGTAAATAGTAAGTAACAACCTCGTTATTCAAATCCAGCTGTCGTCCAGATTGATCTGTCAACTGCATATTTATTGCTGTTATTTGATTTTCAACATTTAGCGGATAATAAATAACTTGCCGCGGACTAATTTGCATGAGTGAGCCCGGTGGAACATCTGGCAAAAAACTATATATCGTTTGTCCTTTACTACCCTGGGCTGAGTAAGATCCAGGTACAATGGAGCAATTTATCAATAATGTGTTTACGTCAGTTATATGTACAGGTATATCACCATCATACGTCATAGTTTGTTCTGCTACAGATCCATATTGCTTGTGAGTAAATCCTATCAGCGACGCTATGCTTGTTGCGAATGAAAAATCTATTATCAAATTGTTTTTTAATGTTATTCTGGCGCGTAATGTGTTATAATTTGGTTTTAGCTCAAAATTATCTGCAACTCCTCCATTTTTCATTATTAATTCTCGTATCGTCTTATTTAAATCAGTTAGATTGTAGGCGCCTTGCGGAATTTTAAATGTTACCCAAGCGCCAGGATTAAACGTAGATTCATCGTTTACTCCAGTTTTTACGTTAGCCATGAAATGCCATGCTGTGCATAAAATTAGTCCAATTTCATACCGTTTTTCAGTATCAAGTTGTATTGGCGAAATATAATTTACTGAAAAATGTGCGCTATCTTTAGCGGCCGTACTAGAGTCAAGTAATAATGTTGTTGACATTGCTATTTATTATATTTTTACAAAATTAAGTCGCGGTGTAAAGTTTCGTATTCGTCAGATGTTAATAAATTTTCTGATCTTAAATGATCAAGTATGTCAATAATTTCATTGTCAATTTCAGCGCGAACATTCCCAGGTTCTTTTGATGATATCAGCAGCATTCATCTGCCAATCGTTTCAGTTACTGATGCAAATATTTTTACACCTGTTCCTGTTTTTTCTTTTGCAGCTTTTTCAGCTTTCTCTAAGCGACGTTTATCAAAATGATCAAACAACCTTTTAAAATCCCATCCTTCTTGCCGAGGTTTTCCACCTCTAAATTTTTCTGTGGAATTTTTAGAAACACTAGCAATAACACCATTTCTAGCTTTTTCAGAAAGTTCATTAATATCTTCTATTGCAGCTGTATCAATTTCAACGTAAGCTCCTGAATCTTTTCTAATAGAATCTAATTTTTTAATAAGATCATTATATTTATCTTCACTCCATTTATTAATAATATCAACATCAGAAATATCATAATCTTTCATAAAATCCAAATATTCTGCTGCTACTATTTCTTGTTTTACTACTTTTCTCATTCTTTCCCGATACTTTTCAGCTTCTTCACTTCTTAGAGCTGCTTCTCTCATTAAACTACCTTCAGCTAACATTTTTTTAGTATAATCTGTTCTTTCCTCATCTAAATATTTTGCTTCAGTAGTTATACTACTAAGGTTATCATTATGTTGTATGTCATTTTTTATATTAATAATAACTTGTTTATAAAGCCCAGCAATAATTGAGTGTCGATATAATTTAATACTTTCTTTGTATCTTTCATTATCTGACACTACATCACGAGCATGTTTTAATTTTCTTGTATTATTTCTGTTAGTTTTCTAATATTTTCATTAGCGTCAAAATCATCTTTACGAATATGATGTAATCTAACATTGTTAAATCCATATTTTTCGTTAAAAGATTTATATTCATAATATTTTATTTTATCATTCATCTTTAATAAATCGTCATTGAATCTTTCTCTTTCTATGTTAGCTTGCTCTTTTCGAAGAGCTTCTCTTCCAGCTTCGTCTTCTTCATACCTCTCCTCATACCACCTCTTTTCTTTTGATTCTTCAATTTTTTTTCGTTATATCTTCTTTCTTCCAATCGGCCCAACTGTTAAACTTACTAATTTTCGTTCAAATTCAAGTGGATTATTGATCAGCCGATCTATTTCAGCTTGTCTAGCAACAGGATTAAGAATATGTGCTGAAAGTTCTTCAGGTAATCATTTTCTTTCTTCGGCAGATCTAGCAACAATTTTTTCAGCAGCTGCTTCTTGTTATTCTTTAATCAATCCGATTGAACCTTTTTCTTGCAATGTTTTAAGTTCTTCTTCTGATGACGGTTTAGTTTCAGGTTGTTTTCCAAGTAGAGCCTCAGTAACTGGTTTGAGAACTGTTGCTGCTGCTTCTGCGGCAACTATCTGTCCACGTCGTGCTTGTTGTACTTTTTGCTTAAATGCTGCTTGAGATTGAGCAAGGTTTTTTTTAGATCTTCTATACGTTTTCTGTATTTTGCTCGTTTAACCATAATTATTATATATAAAGTTTATAAAATTTTAAGAAGTGGAAGACATCTTACTGCAGATAATTTTCAATACAACAACGGAACATTTTAGTTGGATTATGTATTAGATTATCAAATAAGAAAAAGTTATATTTATCCGCTGTTGCCTTGTGGTAAAGTTTGATAAATTTATCTTTTGTTGCATCGCCACGTTGCTCGTTTGCAATATTTCTAACGTCAACGTTGTCCAGTCCTGGAAAAAATATAAAACAACCAGTATTTCGTCTGATAAATCTGTCAACATTATAAAAAACCTTGGGCTAAATAAACAGAGTTACATTTCTTATTATGCGACAGTGCAAAATATGATCTTATTTTATTCATCTCTACATTATTTAGCGAAATATCGTCAAAAACTACTATCTTATGTTCGGACAAATCAAGTTGATTAACTGGAACAAGTTCTTCTGGTTGTTTGATAATAAAAAAATCTTCACCAGCATCAAGATCATCGCGAAGTTTGTTATTATATTCGCTTAGTAGCTCGTACTTATCCTGTTGTGGATTAATTGTGTAAATACAAATGCGATCGTAATTAAAATTATCGCCCAGCAGTAAATTCATAAGCTAACTTGTTTTTCCCGATCCAGTTCGTCCAACAATAAGATAATGACAATCTGGAAGTTCATTGTTATGTTCATGTTTCACCAACCGCTCTGTATCAAAATTTAATATCGACGATTTTGTCATTGTTTGTTATACAAATTTATGTTATACAATTTACATATAAAAAAATTGTCAGACAATAAATAAATAATGAGCTATTATACAAAGTCTGGAACATGAATAGGAGATTCATCAGCTGTAAGTACAACAATCACAAACGGCAAGATTGATTTATCTGGTTACCTGAAGAAAAAAAAAACAACTGGTGATACAATGACAGGAAACCTGTTTATGTCAAATCAACGAGTATTAGGTTTAGAAACAGCGTATCGGCCAAAAATTTTGTTAATACACAAGCTGAGCAGCAGGAAGGGTGAACCCTACAACTTTTTGCCTGAACCGTTAAGTAAAAATAAATACCAAAAAATAAGGGTCAAAACGATAAACCGAACCTTCTAACTATATTATTACCTTTTAGTTTGAAAAACGAATAATAAATCTTTTGGGTTAGCTCATTTTTGTTACTTCATTTTTGACTTTTGCTTTAATGCGTTTAGTTTACTCGCAGGTCACTCAATTTTTGTCATTCACCCTTCCTGCTGCTGTAATTAACCAAAGATTTTATCTAGACCTACACGATACCTAGACCTTGGGTCATGTAGATTTATTGTAATAAATCCAAACGGAACAGATTGTGCTTTTGAAAAGAAGTTTTTAAATTTAATCATATCCATATCCCCTGAACACCAAGTATAATACATATTTTGTAAAGTATAATTATCTACTCCATTAAACATAACCAAAATATTGCAGTTGTCTCTGATCACTTTAGGTATTTGTGTATATCGTTGTGTAACATAAATCACGTCCGTGTTTTTGTGTCTACCTCGAGAAAATATTCTAGCTGGATTTGTTTGTCTGTCCAACATAACGTCATCGTACACCACTAAATTATTAATAAATCCATCTAGGTCATCTACAGATGGGGCTTCATCAATATCGGTGATAAAGTCAACAACAACATCACTGTCTTCATTCAGCAATTTTGCATTTTCATTAAAATCTTTAAGTACTTCATAACAGTGTTGATCATCTACGGATGGTGCTACTAAATACAATTTACTCCATTTTAACCATCGCATTATTAAATTTAATAATAGTTGTGTTTTACCTTATCCAGATGGGCCTATTATAATCATCCTTATCGAATTTGGTAATGCTGGATGAT